>JAJPUD010005428.1:84714-159053 GCA_023553655.1 Myrmecobius fasciatus
ACAATACATGTATACATATCTATACTGTTATCTTACTGCACAAGAAACATCAGATCTAGAAAGAGAAGAAGAAAAAACAACCTAAGAAGGAAAACAAAATGCATGGAAATATTCACAGAAAGCGTTAAAATGCTGTGTTGTGGTTCACACTCAGTTCCCACAGGCCTCTCTCTGGATGTATATGACTATCTTCATCGCTGAACAATAGGAACTGGTTTGAATCACATCATTGTTGAAGAGAACCATGTCCATCAAAATTGATCATCGTATAGTCTTGTTGCTATGTATAATGTTCTCCTGGTTCTGCTGATTTCACTCAGCATCAGTTCATGCAAGTCTCTCCAGGCCTCTCTGAAATCCTCCTGTTGGTCATTTCTTACAGAACAATAATATTCCATAACATTCATATACCATAATTTATTCAGCCACTCTCCAATTGATGGGCATCCCTTCAATTTCCAGTTTCTTGCCACCACAAAAAGGGCTGCCACAAACATTTTTGCACATGTGGGGCCCTTTCCCTCCTTTAAAATCTCTTTGGGATATAGGCCCAGTAGAAACACTACAGGGTCAAAGGGTATGCACAGTTTGATAACTTTTTGAGCATAGTTCCAAATTGTTCTCCAGAATGGTTGGATCCGTTCACAGTTCCACCAACAATGTATCAGTGTCCCAGTTTTCCCACATCCCCTCCAACAGTTATCATTATCATTTCCTGTCATTTTAGCCAATCTGACAGGTGTGTAGTGGTATCTCAGAGTTGTCTTTATTTGCATTTCTCTGATCAATAGTGACTTGGAGCACCTTTTCATGTGACCGGAAATAGTTTCAATTTCTTCATCTGAAAATTGTCTGTTCATATCTTTTGACCATTTATCCATTGGAGAATGGCTTGAACAGAATAATGTTTAAGATAAAATGCACATTGCAAGGGATGACAATTACAACTTTAATTTTTTTCACTCTAGAGTAAGTTGCTACACACCAAAAAAGTTAAAGCACATACTCTCAATTATAAAGTAGGATAAAGAGCTCACCCCATCCTATTTTGTTTGATGATAGCTTGCTATTTTAACATTTAGCAAGATTAATTAATTAAACCCTATTTTTCTATGTTGCTAAAGGATTGCAAGTGCTGCCAATACCCTCAACAATTTGTCATTCTTTGTCAAAACCTACCCTAGTTACATTTCTTGAAGTGGTTAAGTTATGATTGGATGATGAAGAAGTGGTGACAGTGATTATATCCTGCTCCTTGAAATTTCAGCATGAAGAGAATAAGTTTTTTTTCTGTTTTTATTCTTTTAGGATATGAAAGACTTAAAGGGTTTGTAGGCTGAAAAGTAAGGAATCTATTTAGATGGAGCTATTAAAGCTAAAAAGAAATGGCGGGTAAACAGAATCTTGGAAAAGACAGAGCAGGATTAGATTTAGTTTATTACTCACTTTGCCTTTTTTACTGGCTCCTTTTGTACTGTCTACTAATTTACGATGATGACCTTTATATAAAAAATACAACAAAACAACCCTCCCTTCCCAAAACCCTCAAAACACATGGCCCTACCAGCTTCTCTAGCTATTACATTATATTCACTCCCTTTCCATAATCAGATCCCTAGAAAAATGTCATGGGTACCCATGGCCTCCACTTGTATGGAAAACTTTAAAATTCTATCCTGATCCTCTTTTCAATATTTTCTCCTTATTTTTTCTCTTAGTGATCTTCCCATGGATTCAAACTGCTTACATATTTAAGCTTTGTTTCTATCCTGAGCTTCATTCTCCCATTATCAGCTGTATTTTGATTATCTATAATACTTCCTTAATATCACAAAGTTATTTCAAACTTACCATGAGCAAAATCACACTTGTCAACTTTTCCTCAAACTCATTTCCTATTCTAGCTCATTTTACAGATGAAGAAACTGATTTGCTAACGCTCATACAAATAGTAAGTGTCTGAGATTGGATTTGCACTCAGATCTTTTTTACTTTAGCACCTCAACTTTCTTCTAGACCGTTGCAGTGGTCTTTAATTGGCCTATGTTTCATGTCTTTCCTTTCTCAAGTCAATTTTCTGCTCAACTTCCAAAATAATATTTTAAGAACACAGATATGACCAACACACTCTTCCCTGCTAAAGAAATTATAGAGATTCCTGGATGATTTTTAGGATTAAAGTATAAAATCTTTTCTTTGACTTTTAAATCCCTCTTCAATTTGGCTCCACTATACTTCTCTATGCTTATTTCACAGTACTGACCTTGTGCATTCTGTGCATTTTCCCTGACATCAAGCCTGAAGCTGCCAGATGGCCCTGTAGTGCACAGAGTGACAGACTTGGAGTCAGGAAGACTCATTTTCTTGAGTTCAAATCTGGCTTCAGACAGATACCCATTAGCTGGTTTGACTTGGGCAAATCATTTAACCCTGTTTGCCTCAGTTTTCTCATCTATAAAATCAGCTGGAGACAACTGGAAAACCACTTCAGTATCTTAGCCACGACAACCCCAAATAAGGTCACAAAGAGTCACACAAGTCTAATCAACAAAAGAACAAAAGCAAAATTCTGTATTCTAATGAAGCTACCCTATTTGCTATTTTTAATGAATGGTATTCCATCTCCTATTTTTGTTCACGTGTACAGATTGTGCTCCATGCCTGGAATGTTCTTTCATGTCTTAGAATCATTAGTTTCCATTAAAGTTTAACTTGAGTCCAAGTTGAAATGAAATGAAAACTTTCTTGATACCACTAGTTGTTAATGTCTCCCATACTATTACAATTGTAATAATTACTATGTGTGTATATATGTATATATATATATGTATATAAAACACTCAGATCTTTTATCAGAACAACTATTCTCTATTCATACTGCATCCAATGTGAAGTTAATCTTTTTATACCCATGTGGAAATTTTTACATTTATCACCGTTGAATTTCATATTATTACATTCAGCCCAAGATCCTTTTGGATCCTGACTTTCATGAAGTATGTAAGCTATCCTCCCATCTTTATTTCATTTTCAAATTTGATAAGTGTATCATCTATGCTTTTGTCCAAGTCATTAATAAAAACTAGGAATGGTACAGGGCCAACTACAGATCCCTCAATTATTCCACTAAAGACCTCCTTTCATCTTGGAATTAAACCACTAATTACTACTCTTTGAATTAGGACATCTGAAAAGTTAAGAAACTATCTGTTTCTATTATTTCTTGGAGATTAGACTCTAATCCCCATCTCTCCATCTTCTGTTCTAGTAGAATGACAGATTTTTTTTATCAAAAACTTCCTAAAATCTAGAAAAATTGTATCCATAGAATTACATTCATTTCCTAGTTGAGAAATCCTGTCAAAGAAGGAAACTAATTAGTCTAGCATTACCTATTCATGATGAAGCCACGCTCTTTGTACTCATTGCTTTTCTTTCTAGATGTTTTTCAGCCATCTCTTCAATGATCCAGTTTAGAATTTTCTCAGGAATTTAAGTCAAGTTTATTAGCCTCTTCTTTGCAGACTGTTCTCATTTTTAAAAATTAGGACAACGCTTACATTTCTCCAATATTGTGGTGTCTCTCCTATTTTTCATGATCTTTCAAATATTACTGACAATGACTCAGAAATTACATCTGTAATATCCACTCCACCCTGTCCAGGACTGAAGAATCCAAGTTCATCTGGGCCAAGTGACTTGAATCATCAAGACCAGCTAATTGATTTCTTTCTGACTCCTTAGTTATCATGGGTACCAATTTCCTGAGAGTCATTTTGATTCTGTTACTACCAGAGTCAAAGGTCACTCACCATTTCAGAGAAAACAGAAATGCCCTTGAGCTCAAGAACATTTTTTTGCTTCTTTGTATATCCAAGACCTAGAATAATCTGACATAGTAAGCAATTAATAAAGATGACTTGATTTGTAGCTAGTCATATAAAGCCATAGCATCCTCATATTGTTCTCTTACTGTTCTTACTTTCATTCTCTGAGGATTTCTAAGAATGTCCAAGTTGATAGTGACTCCCCCATGTTTCCAAATCTCACTTTTTAACCTCATTGGAATTATTTGCTTGTGTGTTATCAGAATTCCTTCTTGATCATTTCTCATCTACTGACTTTCCTTGAAGCATTTTACTTATTGGATCCTACCTATATTTCCTTTGAACCCTTTAAAATCAGCATTCCTAAAAATAGAGTTCATGTCAAATTTATGCTCAGATTTCCTCTATCTCAAACTCAAAGATGGGGTGGTCACTTTTCCACAATATTCCCATAATTTCTACCTCAGGAATTACCTAATCATTGTTACTGCATTTCAGATTAAGGATAAAATTTCTAATAGAATGGTACTTATTTAATATTAGGGACTATTTTTCTTTGTATTCCTAATGCATCAAATACCATAAACACTTACTAAATTCCTTCTAAATTGCATTTATGTGTAGTAATTGTCTTACTATGAATAAATCATTTAAACTATTCAAACCTCAGTATTTTCCTTTGTTAAATGGGGATAGTGACAGCCATGGTAGTTACTTCACCGAGGGATTGTGAAGACTGAATGAGAGAATATAGCTGAAAAAAACCATACAGGCTTTAAAGTCCTGCATATGTGTCAGTTACTATTTCAAAGAGCTTTTTTAGAAAACATGATGGAAAGTCAATAGGAAATGAATAAAAAGATTGCATTTAGCAGTGAGGGTCCATTTGCAGTCAATTAGCACAAATTTCAAGCAAACCAAAGCAACACAAAAGTGTGATTTCTTCAGTACCAAATGAATAGTCAGTTTTAGGAAGAGAAATTGGTAAGAGAGAGAATGGAATTTGGCAGAATTATCCATATTTGAGGGTAAGGCTGTAGGAAAATCATTGGCCCAAGAAATTCATTGATAAAAGAATATGTCATTATGGCAATGACTGGCCCTAGTTGTCAAAATTGGTAAAGGAAAAAAGTGTAGTCAGAATAAATGAGATATATTAAAAGAACATTGAAGAGTTGAATAACAGAAGGTCAGGATGAGGACCATTAACTGGGTTGGTAGTAGTAGGGAAATGGGAAAAGAAGAAAACTGCTATGAGAATAGAGTAATTTCAAATTTCAGTTTTGATTGAGGTGTTGTCTATGGTATGACTACATAATAAAAAGAAATGTAGAGTTGAAATCAGGGGACTTGGGTTCAAATCATCTGACACTAATTAGTCATTAATTATGAGTTTGAACATTTAACTTCTCTGAACCTCAGGCATTTTCTTTATATAATGAATGGGTCCAACTACCTAATAACATATTTCTATATCATTTCAATGTTTTCAAAGAACTTTCTTCACAACTCTGAGAAATAGTGGAATTAATATCATTGTTTTTATTATTATCTATATTTTGCAGATGAAGAAACTGATTCTTAGAAGTATTAAGTGATTTGCCTGCAATTATGTAGCTAATAAATTTCAGAGTCTAGTTTTGAACCCAGGACTTTCTTGAGTCCAAGGATCAGTTCTCTTTAATTTGCTTTCTGATTTTAAATCTGATTTTGTGTTCATACTGGTGGATAACTTAGAGAGATTACAGTTAGATTTGAGAATAATTTAGGTAGAGGTCATAGGAACTAGGTGTCCTAGGAAGTATAAGTAAATGTGGTTAGAAGAGTTATTGACATAGATATTGGAAGTAATAAGGAAGATTGCAAGGGGAGGAATGAAGAATATTGTGAAACACATCTCAGAGTAATGAGGAGAGGTTCAAGAGTGGCTAAGAAGTTGTTGGAAGATAGTGACAAGAGCTGATATGGAATGATACGTTCAAATTTCATGTATTCCCAAGGAGAATTGTTTGTGATATAGCCATAGCAAAGCTAGGTTTCAGAAGGGATAATGGAAATCAAGTTGTATACAACACTGACTTTTCTTCCAAACCATGTAAAATGAGAGATATGGAAAAACAGAGTAGATAGCTAGGGAATAAAGTTGTCCAGGAAATCTAGGTTTCAATGAAAGCAAACAACATAAAAGAATTATTTTAATTCTAAATTGCAATTTAATGCATAAAATTCATTTTATAGCACCTATTATGTGCCACCTATTAGGTACTGTTAGATACTAGGGCTCAAAAAATGTCCCAAAAAACAAAAAGTGAAAAAGCCCTGTAGGAAATAATATATAAAACAACAATGATAATAATAACTAGCATTTCTATAACATTTTAAGATTTGCAGAATATTATACATTTATTATCTCATTTGATCTTAAGAACAACCCTGTTGGTGCAGTGGATAGAGCACTAGCCCTGAAGTCAAGAGGACCTGAGTCTGGTGTCAGACTCTTAACACCTCCTAGCTGTGTGGTCCTGGACAAGTCACTTAACCCTAATTGCCTCAGGGAAAAAAAAGAACAACTTTGTTGGACAGATGCTATTATTAGGTCCATTTTACAGATGGCTTTCCATGGCCTTTTTAAAATCCTTGCTTTGCCATGATTGCTCAACAACCTCTTCCCCTCTGAAGTTCATGGAATCTTTGAACACATGTACAATGAAAGTAATTATAAAATACATACCAGGTGAATACAAAATAATTTTGGTGGAGGTTGAAGGAAAACTAACAACTAGAGGGATCCGACTATTAAAGTAAGTGACTCTTGACTTGTCTTTAAGATAGTTGGGGGTTCAAAGAGAGAGGTACTGCAGACCTAGGGGATAGCCTGTGTAGTGACATAAGGGGACGAGAATGTTTTGTAAAGGGAATGGCAAACAAGCTAGTGCAGAATGCGATTTCTAGAGAGCATAGTTGAAAGGATGGGAAAGGAAGTTGGGCATGGAGGTGCTGAGATGAGTAGAGATGAATATGATAGAGGGGAAGTAATAATAAGACTGATTTTGGGGCTGAGGCAGTAAATTTAGACAAGTAGTTCTGAAACTTTTTGGTCTCCAGACTCTTTTACACTCTTTAAAATTATTGAAGAGCTGTTATTTATGTAGGTTACATCTATTGATATTTACTGTATTAAAAATTAAAATACATTTTAAAAATGTTTATTTTAAAATTCACTTAAATAATTTGTGTGTTGACATAACATATTTTAATGAATAATTATATATTTCAAAAGAAAAAAAGTGTGAAGTGTGGAATTATTTTATTTTTTTTCAAATCTCTTTAGTATATGACTTAATAGAAGACAGCTGGATTCCTATATCAGCTTCTGCATTCAATCTGTTGCAATATGTTGTTTTGGTTGTAGTATATGAAGAAAATCTGGTTTTGCACACATCTGTAGCTGGAAAAGGGAGTATTTTAATAAAGATCATATTATTTCTATGAAAATGATTTTTCTTTTTTTGCTTTTTTATTAAAGCTTTGTATTTTCAAAACATATACATGGATAATTGTTCAACATTGATCCTTATATAGCCTTGTGTTTCAAATTTTCCCCTCTTTCCCCTCCTTTCTCCTCCCTCCCTTAGATGGTAAATAATCCAATATATGTTATACATGTTAAAATATATGTTAAATCTAATATGTGTTTACATTTATCTTGCTGCACAAGAAAGATCAGATCAAAAAAGAAAGAAAATGAAAGAAAACAAAATGCAAACAAACAACAACAAAAAGAATGAGAATGTTATGTTGTGGTCCACACTCAGTTGCCACAGGCCTCTCTCTGGGTTAGATGGCTTTCTTCATCACTAAACAGTTGGAACTAGTTTGAAATATCTTATTGTTGAAGAGAGCCACGTCCATCAGAATTGATCATCATATAGTCTTATTATTGCCATATACAATGATCTCCTGGTTCTGCTCATTTCACTCAGCATCAGTTCATGCAAGTCTCTCCAGGACTCTCTTAAATCATCCTGCTGGTCATTTCTTACAGAACAATAATATTCCATGACATTCATATACCATAATTTATTCAGCCACTCTCCAATTGATGGGCATCCATTCGGTTTCCAGTTTCTTGCCACTACAAAAAAGGCTGCCACAAACATTCTTGCACATGTGGGGCCCTTTCCCTTCTTTAAGATCTCTTTTGGATATAAGCCCAATAGAAACACTGTTGGGTCAGAGGGTATGCAGAGTTTGATAACTTTTTGAGCATAGTTCCAAATTGCTCTCTGGAATGGTTGGATCCGTTCACAGTTCCACCAACAATGTATCAGTGTCCCAGCTTTCCCACATCCCCTCCAACATTCATCATTATCATTTCCTGTCATGTTAGCCAATCTGACAGGTGTGTAGTGGTATCTCAGAGTTGTCGTAATTTGCATTTCTCTCATAAATAGTGATTCAGAGCACTTTTTCATATAACTAGAAATGGTTTTAATTTCTTCATCTGAAAATTGTCTATTCATATTCTTTGACTCTTTATCAATTGGAGAACAGTTTGAATATGAAAATGGTTTTGACATTAATGATCTCATGATCTCTTGGGGAACTCCTCAAGTTTGTGGACCACATTTCAATAACTTGTGTTCTATTTAATAGGCATTAGGGGGATGAGCTGGACAGATGTATTAGACATTGTCCCATCAAGAAGACAGAGGTGGGGGTAGAAGACACAGAGGACCTTTAAATCTAGAATATTGATGCAATAGCACTTCCAGCTTCTTTATACCTCATGTTTCCCCTTGACTTCTAGTACAAAAAGAAGAGAGGGCTGCTGACCCTTACTCTTGTGGACCTTCTTTTATTTCTGTATTTTTAAGTGGCCTTCTGAAGACAATATTCCCATCTATTATACCCAGTAGGAACAAATCTAATGCCTAATATGAGGGAAAGATGGCATTGTGTAACATAGGTGGGTAGAAAAATTGGAGTAGTTGAACCTATCAAATCAAGCTACTTAGTCTATCAGTAAGTGATCTTTAATTGTTTGTTTTTTGCCAGGCACTATCCTAAGCACTAGGAATATAATAAAGCAAAAAACAGTCCCTGCTCTTAAGGAGGTCATATCCTAATGAAAGAGACAATATTAAAATAACTATGAACATACATAGACAGGAAAAGATGGTAATCTACAGGGTCAAGGATATAGACAGGTCAAGGAGAATGAGGAATGAGTTGATTAAGGTGTAAGATAATAAGATGATTTCCTTGCTATATGGGGAGGGCTCAATTAATATTATATAACTTAAATTTATAGTAGGCCACTCAACAGAGTTTGGTGATTTTCTCTATTTCTGTTTAATAGCATGTGAATAGGCATGAAAGCAATATAAGGCCAAGGATTGACAAGGCATTATCATCAATAGGACAAGGGATTTGAGTCTAGAAGAGAGTAGAAAGTTGAACTGATTCACCTAGGCATTGAGACACAAAAATGAAGAAAGTAGAATGTGGAGATTAGAAGTCATGTTAAGGATGGAAAACAGAATTAGAGACTATAAGGCATAGAGCAGTATGAAATAATAAAATCTGAGAAAATAAGGAAATTTTATAGTTTATATGGAAATAGCATTTATGGGTCATGACGAGATTAAATTTATAGTTGTTTCTATGTATATTGTGATGTTTAAAAAATTTGAGAGCTATATAAATTCTGGATAATTAGCCATTTTATTAATAATGCTTACATTTTAATAAAAGAAGTCAGTGGCACTCTTGAATGCTAAAGACTCTCATTGCCTTGGACTCAAGGCTTATATGGCCTTGAAAAAGTGGGTGTTCCAGAGTGTGGCAATCAACTCTAATTGGTTATGAAATAATGAGAGAATGAATATTACTCTGAGGGACTGAATCTAGTCTAATGAATTTTGGATTATGTCATTTACTTCTAAGTACACCTGACTTGAGGAAATCTAAACAAAGAATCTAAATCTCCCACCCAAGCCTGAGCAGATGACAATGAAATAAAGTAGTAATACCCAGCATGAGGAGAATGTTAGTCCTTCCTTCCATTAGTCCTGTCCTTAAGAGATTATACAAAGAAATTATATGGGGGAAAAGTCAAGACTCCCCCATTTTTATAATTGGCTACTAATATGAGAGAGAAACCATCATTTCTTTCAGTATGTGAAGTAGAACAGAAGACTAGGTAATGAAAACTAAGTAGACTGAGGTATTAGGAAGTTAGGGTAGAGATGGATTCTACCCCACAGAGTATTAAGATGTATGTCAGAGTAGGAGAAAGGGGAAAAGTAAAAATATTTTATTAAGCACCTACTCATAATAACCTGTAAAGAAATAAGAGAGCAAGGATTGAGGTATAAAAACTATGAGACAGGCAGTGAAGTTTTGAAGAAGAAAGAAGTTCTGAGAAAGTTATATAATGGCTACTAATATCTGGATTGGGTGAGAATTTTAGATAGTGCGAACCTCAAAGGAGATGGGATTGCTGAGTGTTTTTCAGAGAAGATTCTTAAATGAGCAAAAAAATGTTATAACTCTTCTGCCCTAATCATTTGTGAGAAGATATGAGGGAAAATACAACCAGCTTAGGAAAGGATGGCCAAGGAGGGAGCTAGGTATCAGTGAAAGCAAACATTTGGTGGGAATGAAAAAGATAAAATAAAATTTAAGATGAAAACAAGTTTATTAATTATGGAGTAGATATTCCAGAAAGCACAAGCAGAAGGTATGGCTCCAAAGAGTACAGGCAGGAGCTAGGAGGTGCCTGTCCAAAGCTGAAGAAGTTTGGAGGAACATGGAGAAGGCTGATTGTCAATGGCCTTTGCAGTTCTGAAGAAGGTCTTAGGACAAAGCGTGGGGAAGTGGGAAAGGCCCTGGGACAAAGACTACAGCCTACCTGGAGCAAGAATCTAGGAATGCCATGGTCTGGATGCCATGTCAATAGATGGCATACCTGGTATATGGAGGTTGTCATAGCATCTCAGGGTGAAAAAAGGCTTGAGACACTATCTCATCCAACTTTGTTTAATACTGAAATCCTCTCTTGTAGCAAAAAGTTGTCTAACTTCTGGTTCTGTATCTCGAAGTTATAAAAACCTCATGAATGAGTCATTTCATATTTCTTAGAGACATTCTTAAACCCTCTCTGAAATGTGGGATATTATTGCACACAAAGTAAACTGAGTCAGTTTGTTACCCTTATTACCTCATGTGCATACAGAGGCACTGAGAAGCATGATTCTCTGAACATAGTAGGCTTCTATACATACTTAATGAATGACCCAGGAGCTGAATCAAATGATCCAAGGACATATAATAATGCAATAATGAATTTAAATCTACTTCTCTGTATCCTTCAGCAATTCACAGGATCATAGATCTAGAAGGAAAATCAGATGCTTTCTATTTTAAAGATGGGAAACTATAGTCCGAAGAAATTATGACTTGCTGAATGGTCTACAGGTACTAAGTGGAAGAGGTGAGATTTGGATCCAAGTCCTCTGTCCCCTGAGCCAAGGCTCTGCCCACTGAAACCATTGCCAATCCTCTTTACTCTTTTAATCCATGCTTTTGTCTTTCCATAGCTACCCAAGACTGGACACCCAGTCCAAGCTACCCCCAACTAAACATTACTATAGGCAAACCATTTCTGAGTGATGAGTATCATCACTGTTTCAAGACCTCCAGAGGAAATTCCACAACTTCTGGGACAGCTGTCCAAAGACCTCATATTCTTCTGCAGGACTCTTCCTAAAGAATCTTTTGACAATTCAAGCTTGATTTCCTCTTGGTTTGTCCCCTCTAGGGATGGAGAACAGCTGTCTGTTTCTCCTTTTTAGGCTGTTTTCACACTCCCTGCCCATTCTTCACTGAGATCACAGCCCCAAATGACAGATGCCCTATGCAAGCCCTTCTCACCCCCTGTTCATTCGCAAGAAAGCCATTTATCACTGATTTTTTTTATCCTCATTAAGGCAAATTAAGGCAGTGAAGCTGGCAACAGAGGTTTTTTTTTAAATAATGTTCATGAAATATTTATTAAAACAGCCATCGTAATAAATATTTGAAAACCAGTTATTAACGTTAAATCATATCAATGTCAAGCATACGTTATACATCGTCTGCTCTGCTAATTGAGTGTCAGGGTCAGATGCTCCATCTCACCACAGGTCAAACAAAGTAAGGTGCCCATGAGCTATGATAGCTACCCTGGAGCTTCCCGCCACAAACTTTATAGTAGTAAATTGGGTCCACATTATTGATAGGAAGCAAGATCTGCAGGAAACCTTTCCCAAATCTGTTCCACCCCCACTCCAATGCTTTTTCCCCTCCCCCAGACTATTTTATTTATTTAATATATACCTATGTATGCACATATATTAATATATCATCTTCCCTTTTACAGATTAGAAGTTCCTCAAAGACCCAATATATTTCATGTTTGCTTTATATTCCCAGCACACAGTACAATGCCTGCTGTATTGTAGGCACCTAAAAAATACTTCTTGGTAGGTTGATTGACTAATTGAGCTCCTGAGATGAATGATACCTAACTGTTGTCTCTAATGTTTTGTCCCATAGAGTGGCTACAATGCACAGCAGATAAGGTTGGACTTTGAATCAGGAAAACTCAAGTTCAGATCCTGCCTCACTTACTAGCTATGTAACTCTGGGCAAATCATTCCACATTTGTCAGCCTCAGTTTTCTTATTTGTAAAATAAGGATGATAATAGTATCTATCTAATGATGTTTTTGTGAAGATCAGATAAGATCATATCTGCAAGGTGCTTTACAGACCTTTGAGCATTATATAAATATTAGCTCTTAGAGGATCCATAGAAACGAAAAGTGGCAAATCAAGAGGGACTGTGGCAAATACAATGATTCTAGAGATCTTAGTTCTTTAATTTGCAAGGCTCCTCCAAAAGTTAAAGGAGGAGATTGCTGTGGAATAGAACTTAATTTTCTTTTTTCCTTTTCTCAGTGTAAAAAGTGTGTGTGTGTGTGTGTGTGTGTGTGTGTGTGTGTGTGTGTATGTAAGATAGGAGGAATAGGAGTCAATGTTTTGGAGCTTGAGGATGAGTTGAAGGAGTGGGATACCAAAATGCACCTGTGTGATAAGATAGGGAAGGGGACTGGACCCAAACTTTTATTACTGTTGGGAGCTGATGAAGAGACTTCCTCTGGCAAAGCAGATCAGCATTTTCTCTGCAAATGATAGGCTTAGAGAACTAAGAGGTACTAATTGTATTAAGAGCTAAGTAACTTGCCAAGACTCATAGCCTTGGTATGTTTCAGAGAGGGACTTGAATCAGGTCTTCTTGACTTTGAGGATACTTCTCAAAATGAGAATGATAATTTAACTGCAGCACAGTGGGATTCTCTCAAGTGTGGAATTGTACAAAGTTAGTACCGGTTCTGGGTAGTTTGTGAGTCAGACTCTTTTCTAAACCACAGTTTATGAGCCCCTACTGATGTGTTTAATTTTATTAGTTAGCCATAAGACACACAGTTCAAATAAAATTGATTTAATGAAATAACATAGAAATAAAGATAACAAAGGAACATGGACTCTATAAATTTAAAGCTCACTCTCCTAATGATTCAGATATCCTAAGAGTACATAGGGATTATGCATTAGGTGGAAACATATGGTCAGCACCATTATGTGAGGGACACTTATTCAGGGGACACATGTGTGACTAGAGTATACACTTGGTAATAATAATTTATTAATTGTTTATCAGGCTCTGTGCTAAGTATTTTTACAAATAATATTTCATGTGATCCTCACAATCATGAGAAATAGGTGCTATTATATTCACTTTACAGTTGAACAAAAAGAAGAAGCTAGAGTTTAAGTCATACACTTGTCAAAGGGCCAAATGATTTAACAAAATTGAGGCAATTTTCTGATGATGTCATCAGACTGTCCTCTGCTGTGTCTTGTCTCTATGGGAGATCTTTCTCCATTTCTCCTTGGTGAACTACAAGCATGCTGATTCGATGCAATTGGTCAGAAACTACCTTGCTTTTTTTCAAGACTACCTATTTCTCTATTCACAAAAATTAGGAGCATTGTACTTAGTAAGTCTTGCACAAAAGGTCTATATTCCACCAGTATTTTGCCTCCCACTGGGCCTCAGCTATAGTCCTTAGTTAAGTGTCATCTTCAGATTTACCTATTCATCCGGCATTATTATGGTTAATTAGTCTTCCCCTCAGAAAGAGTAGATTATAGGTTGCTCAAATTTTTTTTAGCCAATGGTTGTGAAGATCTTTTTCAGCTCATGGTTATGAATCTCCTTCCCTTAGCTAGGCTGCTCAGAGGAAATAGATGTACATGCCAGGATTATATCTGCTCTTTGAACTTTCTTCTCTTTTATTCTTACCGCTGATTACCTCACTTGAACTTTCATCTGGCTCGTGTCCTGTTTCTTTGTCTTTTCACAACAGGATGGTGTCCTGACCTCAGCCTCAAGTGAAGGTGACCTTCATGTTACATACCTCACAGTTTGTGGTACTTACAAAAATTCCTAAATATATCTGCAATAATACTAAGTGGATACATCTGCCACCACATAGTTGTTAAATCCAAACAAAATCATGGAAGTGAAAGTGTATTTTATTGGGAAAAGCTATACAAATTAAATATAACATATTATTAACAACAGTAATGAATGAATAAAAATCATTGATTAAGTATGTGCAAAGCATTATCTTAAGCACTGGGAATATACATAACAAAATAAGAAAGTCCCTTCTCCGAAGGAGCTCACATTTCAGAGAAAAAACACGTAGCAGGTTTCAAGAAAGATACAAAGGTCTTGATAATAAGCGTCTCATAACATAGACTCCAGTTGAACACAGAATTCTTCAAAGTAGTCACCTTGGGAGATTATGCACTTGTTCCAACGGTCCTGACATTGCTCAAGGAATTTTTGCTACTTCATTTTTGTAACTGTCTTAAGGGCTGGTTTATAAGTAGAAGGAGGAAACTAGTTTTATAACTTTATAATAACACCACATTAGCATTGTTCTTCCCATAGTATCTTAGAGACAGAAAGGATCTCAGAATTATACTGACTTTTTCCTAAATCATGAATTCTTTCTATGTGTCAGAAAACAATTATGCAAGTTCTCATTAAAGGTTTGTTTGACCAGAAACTCACTATATATCCAGGGGTCTGCTTTCATTTTCAGGTTCAGGTTCAGACTAATATAATTGGGGTATTTCTATCCATCATACTCCAATAATCCAAAGGATTTATAATCTCTCCAATGTGAATGTTCCCTTCAATGATATAGATCACAGCCCAATCAGGTCTTGCCATCCTACACAACTTTCATCCAAATTGTTCCATAAGCTCTCCATAAGTGTTCTGTTCAACATACTGGATGTCTTCTGTTCCTTGTGTTCTTTTCAGATTCTATAGCTACAAATAGTGAATACAAGCTATTTATCTTTCTCTCATTCATTTTTTCCACTCAGACTTTTTTGATTATTTTTTCAGAGAGATAGACAGATTGAGAGAGACAGACAGACAGAGAGACAGAGATAGAGAGAAAGAGAGAGAGGGAGAAATAGAGAGTTAGAGACAGAGGGACAAAGACAGACAGAGACAGAGAGGGAAACATTAATTAAGCACTTAATATGTAACAAGACCTGTGCTAAGTATTGAGAATACAGATTGTTGTTATTTATCCTTAATTCTTGTAGAGAACAATGACAACAAGAGGGTGATGTCTTGATTTGCAAGTGAATTGAATTTAAATGAGGCAGAGCTGTATAAAAATCATCAACCTAACTCTCTCCTCAAGTCATTGAGATCCAATGGCAAGACAAATATCAATTCCATGTAGTGATAGCCCCAATCTCATAAAAAACCTTGACCTTCTGAAGCTAAGGTCTCTCTCAGGTCTCAGTTTGTCTGAGGCAGCAACCATTCTGTAGCTAAAGGCGAAGTAAGAATTGAGGCAAAAGATGGCTTAGTTTTCCTTCACAAAAGAATTAAGCTGGGAAGGAAAGACCCTCAGAGTTTCTGGCTAGAACAGAAACAATTGCTATTCACACTCACAATGAACCTTCAAAATCTAAACAATCACTGAAAATATAAATACAAGCATAAAAATAACCAAGATGCTCAAGAAGCTTACTTTTTTCCTGTGAAGAAAAGTTAATGAAATTTTTAGAAGACATTATGACTATATATATAGCTGAAACATGGATATTAAATATAACTATGAATACAAATGTATTTATCATTTATCATTATTTATTTATCATTATTCTCCTCATCATCATTCACTGTGATAAGGTTGTATTCATACCAGAATCGTTTATAAGATTTAGAGCTTACATTTTAATGTGTATATGCAGGAGAAGACAGCACATCATGGAAGCCAAAAAGTATGGAGGAGGGCATAAAATCCTTTGAATGATTATAGCTTTCATTTAGGAAGCTCTGCAGTGTTTCATAACTCGATCAAAGCAACCCGATAGTATTCACAATGAGTAACTTTTGCCTTATCATCTATAGAAAAATCCCTTTTAGACTTGGACTTCATACAGGATCTCCACCTTGACAATGGTAAACATCTTCGGTGAGCAATATTTTTCTGTTTTGTGTCTCATTTGGTATTAATAAAGGGGTTGTTGAACATGACTATATAGTCTATCTACTTCAAGGAAAAAATAATAATCTGAATTTACACCTAAAAGGCAGCTTGTTAGAGGAAAGCAATGTTTTGTTCTTCCAAAATAAATACTTTTTTGTAGTCATCACGCCACACCTCTCAGTCACTGAGTGTAGAATGGAGTTTCTCCATCTTCTAAATCGGGGCAGTTTCACTGGTTGCTCTTTAAGCCTGCAACTCTTTCTATCTTCTCTGCCTTCTAGATTCTTTGGCTTTAAAGTCTCAGCTAAAGTTTTATCCTCTTCTAGAAGCATTTTCCAATTCTCCTTAATACTGATCTCTTCTTTCTTCTTGCTGATATCATTGCCAAGTTATTCTGTATACATCTTGTTTGTATATAGGTGTTTACATGCTGTCTCATTATTAGAATATGAAACCCTTGTGCCTACATTGTAGAGTGAATTGAAAGAAGCAGAGTTTAAGAATTGAACCTTAGGAAAAAGACTAGGAATGTATATATAGACAGAAATCATCTGTATAGAAATGATGAAGTGTTCTAGCCAATACAAAACACTGTATGGTTATCAACACCTTTATTCTAGATATTATGCTTCTGTTAAGGCAGCCAATAGAAAAGGAGTTTTCAGTCTTTCAGTCCACATGTGACATTCATGCATACTGGGCTTGCAGTCCACTAACCTCCTTCCTCCCTACCCCTACATATACATGCACATTCTTTCATATAAACTTCTATCCTACCTTATCTCCCACTTTATATTACTATGTAGGTGTATTTTGGGATGTAAGTGTAATAATTTAAATTTTTCTTCTAAATATTATACTTTTATAAATAGTCTGATATTTTAGTCTTTTGATATTTTTTAAAATCTTGGTTCTGTCACCCAATGCAATGTCTTATATTTATTTAACATTTTCAAGTTTACAAAATGATTGCTCTACATCCATGCTGGTAGGCAGTGTGAATATTATTCCTTCCATTTTAAAGATAAGGAAAGTGAGAGAGAAAACA
Organism: Myrmecobius fasciatus; assembly: GCA_023553655.1. Classification (NCBI taxonomy): domain Eukaryota; kingdom Metazoa; phylum Chordata; class Mammalia; order Dasyuromorphia; family Myrmecobiidae; genus Myrmecobius; species Myrmecobius fasciatus. Next base: position 102,230 of record JAJPUD010005428.1, read on the forward strand.
ATTAAGTTAATCGGTTATGGTCACATAATTAATAAGTAATAGGTTTGTTACTTATTTTCCTTATCTGTAAAAGGAAGGATGTTAGACTAGGTGATTCTTAGCATACTTGAAGTTTTAGATCTATGATTTTGTCATTGGATGATATTCATTAATGTGCATACTGATTCATCAAAATGAATATTGAAATAAAAATACAATCATTAGCAATAATATTAAATGCCCAAGGTACACAATTAAAGGATATTAGATATTAAATATTAGCCTTAAATATCAAAAGATTCATAGTTTCCTGTGAGTTTTTTGTGTATGTTTCTCTTTTTATCCAGAAGAATCAATTCAGTCTTGACCTACATAGAAATTGAGAAGCTTTCCATGTTCCCAAATTCTCTGCCTTTAGAAGAGAAAAGAGAGAACCAGGTCAGAGCATCAAATCAGAGTTGAACCCTAAGAGGCTACTTAACCATCATGGTCATGTGAAAGGGAAGGAGAAGTTGTTCAATTAGGAAAAAGTGGTTCTTCAAAAATCAGAAGGATGAAATCAAAGAGAGAGAGAAAGGCTCCAGAAAAAACAAACAAAAAAACCCACCTATCTAAAGCCATGTTCTCATCAAACTAGGTAATATGCTCCAAATCACAGGTTATGTGACTCCAAGCTTAGACTCACCTATACCCTATTCACCAGATGATGACAGAGAGATTCCTTTCTCTAGAGCCCATTTGTATTTCTGCACTCTGCCAGTGGGTCAGTGATGAATCTCAAAATTTTTTTAACACTTTAAATGCATTTCAAACATTTCCTTTGGAGCATCAATTCTGAACCATGGGATTTCTATTCTAGTCATAAAAGTTTGTTACCTCTTCAATTTTAGGATTCACTAGCTGTCACCCCTCCCCTGGCAGGGACTAGGTATCTGAGTAGTGGATCACTCCCCCACCCTTACATCACCCAACCTATCAGAAGATACCAGCTGTCAATTCGAGTGTTACTGACAATGTTGGGGCTTAAGGAGATCTTGAAACTGAAAAGTTATGCCCCACAAAATGACTGCTTAGCCTTGGTCATTTTCTTTTACTAGAAGAGAAAATAAGGATTCCTAATTTGGGCTTCATGAGCATATTTAAATAATGTTTTATTTGTACTTCTATATAGTTGGTTTCATTTGTAATCTTATGTATTTTACTTTATGCATCATTCTATGATGGGACCAATGGGCTTTACTAGAGTACCAAAAGAAATCTATTATACAAAGAAGTTTTAGACCACCAGAAATAGAGAAGTGCTTTGATTTATTGGGTAGATAGACAGTACAATAGATAGAGTGCTAGTCCTGGAGTTAGGAGACCCTGAGTTCAAGTTCTACCTCAAACACTAGCTGTGAGACAGCGCAAGTCACTTAACCTTGTTTGCTTGTTTTCCCTTCTCTAAAATGAACTTGAGAAGGATATGGCAAACCACTCTAGTATTTTTGCCAAGAAAACCCCAAATGGGGTCATGAGGAATTGGATGCAACTGATTGATTTATTATTTGTAAGTAGGCTGCTAAATTTTTCTGATTCCAGGCCTCTTGGTTTGCTTTTCAGGACATGATGGTAGGTTACTGCTCTTTAACAGAGTGAATTTAGAGTCAGGATAGATCAGGGAAGTTTTTTTGAGGCAACAGGAATAAAGTTGGGACTTAAGAAACGGAGAGGAGTTAAATAAGTGAAGAGGAAATGAGGAGAATAAAGATGGTAATTTGATGTGCCTAACAGGATTAAAGCTATCAGTGGGACATGAGATGGAATATGTAGGGTACATTCAGGTGATGGGCAAGACTTGAAAGCCAGGAAACACACACTGAACTTCAAAAAGAAATTATATATTCTTCAGGGGTATTTTTGGATATTTTGGATTTTTTTATATTGGGGGAAAAGGATATTTTTGGAAGATAAGGTTGGAGGCTGGCAGTTGGCTCAAGTTAGGAATACCTGAGTTTGAATCTTGCCTTAGATGCTTACTAGTTATATGATCCGGTAAGCCATTTCACCTCTTTGTCTCAATTTCTTCATCTGCACAATGGGGATAATAATAGCGCATATCTCATAAGGTTGTTGTGAAGATCAAATGAGTCAAGGCATTATATCAATCATTTCAGAAATATCCGACTCTTCATGACACCATTTGGGATTTTCTTGGCAAAGGTACTGGGTTGGTTTTCCATTTTCTTCTCCAATTCATTTTACAGATGAGGAAATTGAGACAAATGGGGTTAAGTGACCTACCCAGGGGCTCAAAGCTAAGAAGTATCTGATTATTATCTTTAGAATATTATCTATAAAAAAGGAGGAAGTCAGAATACATAGCCAACTCTAAATCCATGATCCTATGGCTCATGACTTGGGTTGAAATTTCAGCTCTGTTATTTATTAGCCCTGTGACTTTATTATGAAAATAATTTTTTACCTTTATGAGCCTTAGTTTCCACATCTGGAAAGTGGGGATTATCATTTCTCAGGATTGCTGTGTGGAAAGCTGTTTCAAACCTTTAAAGCACTATGTAAGTAAGAGTAATCATTATTCATGAAGGGAGTTGGACGATCCCCCAGTCTATCCAATCCACCATGTAAATGTGAATATTATTAGTCTGGAAGAAATACATATTCTCCAGGATTTAAGCTTTGTTGTTCATCTTTCAAAATACTGGATTAGATGGAGGCTAATTTGAGGAAGTTTAGGAATGTCAGGATTAATCTATTCCCCTCTCCTACTAAAAATATCCCTTTAACTAACCTGAAATTCCATCATGAAAACAGGAGCCTTAAAGGCCCCTTAATCAAATATAATGCTACCTAGAAGCAGTGGACAGAGCAGTTGGTATAGAATCAGAAAGACTTACTTTCCTTAGTATAACTCTGGATAATCACTTAATTCTGTTTACCTGTTCCTCATCTGTAAAATGAGTTGGAGAAGGTAAATGGCAAACCACTCTAGTTTCTTTGCCAAGAAAATCCTCCCAAAAGGTGTCATGGAGCCTCAGATATGACTGCAATGACTGAAAAATAGCAACAAAGAAATGTAATTTCTAACTCTATCCGCCAGAAGGATTTAAGCTAAATATAGTCCAGTTCTGGACATGGAGAGAGGGTTATTGAACTGAAAAGCAAGAAGAGGTCCAGGGGGAGCAAATGTCACCTACTTCATATTTTCACTCTCTTTTCAGGTATTTAAATACCTAGATAAGGTGGGTCAGCAAAATTTAGTACTCCTCCAGTCCCAGTCATTTACCATTTCTTCCACAAAATTTACCCAGATTACTCTATCACATAGTGATCCTTCCCTTTTCTAAATTCCTTTTGTATTCAGTATCAAGCAGTTTAGCTCTAATCTGTTCTCTAATTGTTCCTGTATGTTAATTTTGTATCCCCAGTTATATTATACACTCTTTGACAGTAGAGACTGCATCTTATCCTGCTTTGCATCCTCCCATGGTAACTAGAGCAGATCTGGGCAAATAGCAGGTGTTTGAGAAATATTTGTTGATTGCTGTCTGGGGTAACACACAAATAATCTTCAGGCAAGATGGTCTTAGTATGGAGTTTCCCTCCTGTGGCCTTGGTGCTTCATTTGGAGCTTATGTGGGTCATCTGCACCTGCATACACATATACAAACAGGGCAATTGGACTGCACAAATGGGATACTGCTACACTTAGGATCTATAATCAAAGACAAACAAATTGTCTAGGATGAGGGGTGGGGAATCTGGAATTGGCCCCACCATTGAGATTTTAGGCTTCTGAAAGTCTCCAACAGCTAGCTCTGATACCAGCAAAGAACCCACTGTAATGTAAGAGCAATAATAATAATAATAAAGGCACTCAGATCTGACGAAGGGGGACAAGTCAATGATTATTTCTCAATATAACTTAAGCAGAAAGATTTACCAATGGGGCAAGAAAATTATCCCATGGGTTTTCTTGAAGCAGTAGAATAAGGGCTCTTTCCATAAACTACAATCTCATGCAAAATAAAGCCAAATATATATATATATATACATGAATCTTGATGACAAGATAATAATAGATACAGTAAAAATCAATATTGATTATTAAGAGAAAAGGCGGTAAAATATTAAGATCTAAGGGTAAAATTATACTAAAAGGCTATGGTTTAGATACAGAGTATGTTACAGGAATACATATTAGGCAATTTATGAACCCCAGTATGTATATTTTATTTACAGTGTCACAATGCCCAACTTTATCAGAGGTTATAGCTGAATGTTAAGATGTTAGAAAGGGATGATAATCCAAAAAACTTCCATTAAATAGATCACCATAAGTCATTTACTTTAGTCATGAATCTTGTTTTTTTCTTAGCCGATGTGTGCATATGTGTATATGTGTGTATATGTATTCATGATTCAGATGTGACTGATGATGAAAGAAAAGGGTAAAAAAGTGAAAAAAAACCAAGCCATCTATTGAAGGATAAGAGCACTGACTCTGAAATTATGACACCCAGGTTCAAAACTCACTTTGGATAATTATTATCTGTGTGACTTTGGGCAAATCAATTAGCTTCTTTTCCTCATCAGTAAATTGAGGGGGTTGGACCAAAAGAGCTCTGACATCTTTTCCAGCTCTAAGTCTATGACTCCATGAAGAAAAGAGGAAGAGGGTATGTTAAGAGTTAGAGAGGAAAAATGCAAATGCGAATACAGAAGTCCTCTTTCTTGGTGATCTCATCAGTTTCCATCACAAATTTCCTGCTTGACATATTCTCTTAGATGTCTGTTTAACATCTCAAACTCATCATGTCCAATTTGAAATGAAGTTCCTTCTTCACTAAATCTGAACCTCCTCCAAATTTCCTTATTTCAATTATGGGGCATTCTTTCAGTCACCTAAGTTCACATCATTTTAGTCATTTCTTACTATTCAATTTCTCATCTGACCTCAATTATCTAATTATTGACCACATCTTGTCAATTCTACCTCCACAATTTCTTTCCTGTCTGTCTCTTTACACTCATGTGGTTACACCATAGTTCAGACACTCTATCTCTTTTTACTTCGACCATTGTTATAGTCTCCTAATATATCTTCCTTTTCCTGCTTTTTCTCTTTCCAATCCTTTCTTTTCACAGCTGTCAACATTATCTTCCTAAAGCACAGGTCATTCCCCTATGCAAGATGAGTCATTAACAATGCATTGTCTCTAGGATAAAATACAAACTTCTCAGTTTGGCATTTAAAGACATTAACAGTGTGAATCTGACTTACCTTTCTGACTTATTACTTATTACTTACCTTTACCCACTCTGCATTTCAGTCAGCCTAGCCTATTTCTTCTGTTCTGAACTCAGCACTGCATCTCTGCTATCTCTACTCACCTATAGTCTGTTTGCCTTGTCTGGAATCCACTTCCTCCTCACCTTTACCTCTCAGGAGCCTTGGCTTCCTTTATGGTTTACCTCATGTACCTCATGTACCACCTATGACAGGTCTTTTCTGATTACGCTAGCCCTTAATGCTCTGTCTCTCTTCAAATCAAGCTGGATGCACTTATCTGCTTAAATGTTTTACCTTCTTAGTAGAATGAAAGCTTCCTGAGGGCAAAGACTTTTTCATTTTGTTTTTTCTTAGTTTGTTTTTGTTTTGTATCTCTAGCACCTAACAGTATCTTGTTTAAAGTAGCTTCTTAATAAATGTTTGATACATTGAATTAAGAGAGTTTAATGGAGAGCCACAAAGAAGGTGTTACATGCACATAAATATAAAGAAAACAAGAAAAAAAGAGTTTTAGATCAAGTATTACCAGCTCCATGAAACTTGCCCAGATTATTTTTTTTTCTCCTTCAATTCTCCTAGTTCACTTTTTCTGGAGTTTTCCTTTGTCTTTATTACTTCCTACTTTCTATTATGCTTATCTCTGCATTTCTTATGCTATCTCTCCTCCCTTATATTCCTTATTTTAAGTCTTAAAAACTTTTGAAGACAGGGAGTGTGTTGTATTTGTTTGTATAGCACCAGTCCCAGAACAGTGTCTGGTCCATAGTAGATTTTTGTTTGTTAAACTAGTAAACAAGGGTTACATTCTGCTATTTAGAGGTATTGTGGGGCTTCCTTGTTGACATTTTTTAAAAAACAGGTGTTGGAACTGTTAATTATTAATTAAATACTTTTCACCATTTTCAACTCGTCCTTATTCTTAACCTCCTAAAGGTCCTGTGTTATTTTCTGAGCTATAATGACAGTGACCAGAGCAACATTACTCGCAGGGCTAGAAGAAATCAAACCAAGGGCTGAAGGTTCTCCATAATTATTCACTAAATCTAAATTAAATTTAAGCTGCTTATTAACTGAAGGCAAATATCTTGAATGCATATGAGAAAATAAGGCTAGGTGAAGATCATTGTTGTTATTTCAGCAGGGGAACTCCCCATGGAAACTCTGAATTAAAACTGAAATATTCTGAAACAAGGTGTTGACCTACATCCATGGTCCTTGAGTCCCATTGGGAACTGTGATTCATACCCACAGCTCCATAATGGTGTTCCCTCTCCTATAGCCCCTGCTGAGTCACTGATATGTAAGCCAGAACAGGTCACCCAGAGGATGGTAAGAAAATCATTATGTCCTAAGAAAATACAGAAAGATGACATGGAAAAAAAAAAAGCTATTTTAGTAGAAAAAGCACAAGTCTTAGAGTCAGAAGAACTGAGTTCAAATGTAATGGGGAAAAGCTGCAGATTTAGACTCAGAAACAACAGTTCGTTGTTATTTCAGTTATATCCAACTTTTTGTGACCCAGTTTGGAATTTTCTTGGCAAAGATACTGAAGTGTTTGCCATTTCCTTCTCCACCTCATTTTACAGATGAGTTAAGTGACTTGTCCAAGATGGCACAGTCAATTCATGCCTGAGACCAGACTTCAACTTATGAAGATGAGTCTTACTGATTTTCAGGCCTGTACTCTATTCACTGCATGCACTACCTACTGCCTGAGAGTCAGAAGATCTCAATTCAAATTTCAACTTTATCACTTGCTACCTCTACAGAAAATCAGTTAACTATGCTCCGCCCCAATTTCCTCATCTGTTAAATGGGAATAATGCACTATCTACCTTACTAGATTGTGTGAAAAAAACTACTTTTCCAGCCTTAAAACAGTTTATATAAATGTACATAATTCTTGCTGAGGTCAGGGTGGGGAGGCAGCTGCAAAGCAGGTTGGGTCAATTCTCAAGAAGCAAAAAAACAGTATGTCTGTCTCCGGACATTTCAGTCTCTTTGTCCAAGTGGTTTCTTTCAGAAGAAAGTGAAATTTGTGATATTTACAAAGCATACCATCTGAGTGAGCTGAAGACTACAATTTTTTTTTAGGTTTAAAAAAAAAAAGAGGTAATGAGCCACAGCCCGGCCCAGCTCACATAAAAGCTGATGTAAAACAGATTTACAGCAATGCACTGCGAAGCTTTTATGTGAGGCTGAGCTTCAGAGGGGAAAACATCCATCACTGAAGGAGCCAGAGTGAATGAGATTTAAAAGGCGGCCTCTTTTTGTTCCATAATAGATCGGACACTTCAGAGTAAAAAGAATCAAAAGGTGTTAAGGATGATATTTATAACAGCAACATTACACACCTATTTTGGTAATAGGCTTTAAGTACTTAAGACAGAGAATCTTCTTATATATCATGTGCTAGGGTTGTGGGATTTCCCCCGCCCTCCCTCCTTTGTAAATTTGTCACTCAGGGTTGCTGCCAAATGTAGACTGCAAATTAGTGTCTTTGGGGCCAGGATGTTGGTGCACATTCTTCCCTGACCTAGGCTAACCCCAGATTCCAGAAACCCTTGAGTTTCCAGGGTGAGCCTTGATAAAGAGAGAGTTGTTGGACAAACCAGAGAAGTTGTGCTTATGAAATGCTGGACCTCTCTGGCAGGAAAAACCACTAAAGGGGCTTATTCAGCTTTCCAGATCTTTCATCTATCTACCACCAAACATTGCAAAATTCAGAAACATAGAAACTTCTAACATATTTCATATTGCCTTCTCCAGACCTCCAACTCTTTCTTAGGGAAGAACAAAAAAAAAATAAAAGAATAAAAAAGGATGTATTTATTCTTTAAGAGATGTCACCCTTTCTGGTCTTGACTGAGACATCTTTGGAAAAATTGTAATAATACCTTTAAGCCACCGGGGGGCTGTTTAGCATACCCATGGGGAAACAGAGTTTTTATGTTTCTCCATTTATGGGTGGGGTGGGAGCTAACTTCACACTGAATTTGCAAAACTCTCCAGGGGAATTGTTTTCCCCCTCATGCATACTTGAGAAACTGTGCTGGGAACCAGAGGCAAATTGGATGAGGTGAAAAGTCTTTTCAAAGACAGACAAGGGCAATTGAGCCTAGCAGAAAAAAAAAAATGAAAAGAAAACAGAAATAAGGGCAAGGCTCTCAATTAGTGAAGAAGTGGGAGACAGACAGAAGAAAAGTTGATGAATTTTCCACTTCTGTGTGAAAAGTTCATGCACTGTGCATTATTATTATGATCCATCCCTTAATTCATTCCTCCCCCACCTACCCTTTGCTCTTTCCTGAAGTTTATAATAATAATATACATTTCTTGCAGCTTTTTTGCTTTCCAAATTTCTTCACAAACTCCTTGCTATGGGGTGAAAAGGTTTGCTTAAAGGCCCAATGCCAAATTCCCATTACAACAACAACAACAACAATAATAATAACAACAAAAGCAAAAAAGTGCTTCAAGAAATAACTGAGTTAATGTCAACCTGAGCCCTAGCTACTCCAAAATTAGAGGCTAGACACCTTTGAAAGAGTTCATAAGCTATTTCAGGGCACCAGGGTACTCTCCAGAGCCTGCCATCAATTTTTCACACCTGAGAAGGAAAGAAGATTCATTAACTTGCTTTTTCCTCTTCTCAGAATCTTTATACTATTCAAAAAGCTCACAGAACTTTTGACACAATTTCATGAGTATCAGGGAATTTTAAAAAAATGTAACACTGTTGGATTTTTTGGGGTTGGCTTAATGATAATTTTCCTTATTATCATGACAAACCCAATAATAGCCATTGTATTAGAAAGGCAGTCTGCGGCAACTGGAAGAACATTAGAATTGAAGTAAAAAAAAATTTAGGTCTGAGCCTCAGCTATAACACTTAAGTGTCTCCTGGATCAGTCAGTTAACCTCTTTGACTACTAAGAAAGTACTCTTTAAACCTTAAAGTGCTATGCAAATGTGTGTGATTATTAATGATTAAAAAAAAAAAACTTCATTGCTTATATGTAATAGTAACTTTGATGATCAAGGATCTCTAATTTAAAAGAGCCTTTTACTCTCTTTTTAAAAATTTAAAAAAATTTTAAATTTAAAAAAAATTTATTTTATTTTTGAATGAGGTATTTGGAGTTGTGACAGTATCTGAAGCTAAATTTGAACTCAAATCCTGTTACTGCAGAGCCAGTGCTCTATCTATTGAACCATCTAGTCATCCCCCTTACTCTTTTAAGTAAATGGATCTTAATCTTTGAACTAAATGCAAGTTCATACACTATTTGGAGAGGAAGGTTGGAATTATCAGGGAAATTAGAGTTGATTGGAAAGCAAAAAGAGAGAACTCTCAGTTTGTAGAAGTGAGATTTTATTTTTCAATTCTGACTTAGTGCACTTTTAGTCTTAAATTATCCACTTAGCTGCCTATGTGTGTGTTTATTATTATTAATTACCCACCCTCTTTACCTGTCTCTTACACTAGTTTGCTGTATATGCTTGAATACTGCCCCATAGCCTCCTGTCTTCTGTACAGTTCCATGAACAAACTCTGCAGAGTAAATGACAAGGAGAATTTCATTAGAGAGAAAGAATTTAATTATCCATTTTTAGAATTGAGCTAGGATGCAAGGCTAACAGCTTAACACTTGCCAGAAGTGCCCAAGGGATCATTTTCTCTAAAGATTAGTGTGCTTGGAGCCTCTGTTTTCACGTTTCATTGGCAAACCCACAGAGACTGGTCCCTTCTCAGTCCCTACTTTTCATCCCTTTTCTTTCCCATCCCTCTTTAGGTCATGGCAGACACTGAGATTGGATGGAAGGCAGAGAGTCGCTGATAATAGTTGATATTGGGGAGAAAGGAGGGAGATAATGGAGGCAGCTTCCTATTAATTTTGGCTCTTGAATTGTCCAGCTTTTTAAAACCAATCTCAAATAGTGCTTTATTTCATGCTTCTAAGTTCTCTCTGTTTGAACTTTAGTTCTAGTTGGACTAATTCACAGGGATTTCCCCCCCCAAAAAAATTAAAAATAAGGGGAGGATAATTTCAAATTTGCCCTTATTTGAACCTAACTGCATTGGTACCCATGCTCCCTCTCACTGAAGCTGAGGAAAGTAGTGTCTCAGATGATATAAAGGAAAACCATCTTTGTGTAGCTGGGCTGCTGGCTCCACCTCGACTAAAACACTCATGAAGCCTTTCCTGCAAATTTTCTTCTGTGTCAGCAATAGGTTTGAGTACATGGACTCAGATGCATAAATTCTCATTTTACTTTTAAACTTTGGGGCATTGTACATGTGCAATAATATTTTAGCTGTTCTGTCTGTGGTGGCAAAGAAATGGAAGTTGAAGGTTGCCCATGAATTGGAGGATGGCTGAACAAACTGTGGTATATGAAAGTGATAGAATACTATTGTAGTGTAAGAAATGAGGAAGGGGATCATTTCAGAAAGATTTTAGACTTATATGAACTACTGCAGAGTGAAGTAAGCAGAATCATGAAAGAAAGTTATACAATAATAACATATTGTAATGATAAACTTTAAAAGTCTCAGGAACCCTACTCACATAAAATGACCAACTACAATTCTAGAGGAAACAAGTTTGAAGGTTACCCACCTCCTATTAAAAGGGTGGCAGATTTAATTTATAAACTTAAAGACACTGTTTTAGACATGCTTAATGTGGGAATTAGCTTTTCTTTCTATATATTTTTGTAATGTAATTTTCTTGCTTTCTCATTTAGGGTGAGAGGAATGTGAGGGGGAAAAGGGTATCTTTATTTGAAAATAAATTTTTTAAAATGCCAAATAAAGCTTAGACTACTGGTAAGAGCTAGAGCGAGACAATTTTTGTTGCCCTGGTGAGCTTGGAAAATCAAACTCCATTGTGTGTTCCAATCCATTGGAGTTTTGAGCCTTCATTGTAATGAATGTAACTTGATGAAATACAGAATATTTGAAGCTGTGTTGAATGGAGGTTTTTTTTTTTTTTTTGCATTAAACATGTGCATTTAAAAAATATTAAAAAGAACCCTAGTTGCCTATGTATTCCAACCTAATTTACTACAGTTTTCTAATACTATATTCACTCTTTTGTTAGGACACCTCACTGTCTCATTGCAGATGAAATACTTGTTCCCACCTTTGACCCTTTGTTCATGTAGCCACCTACTTCCTCCATGAAAGCTTCTCTAGGTATGTCAGCCTACACTGATCTCACCTTCTTAGAAGGACTAACACTCATAAATAGGAGCAAACAGTTTACCACTTCACTGTTCTTTTTGTTAATCTGCTCTGCTTTACTACAATACAATACTGCTTGGTCTCCTTGCAAAGAGTCTCTCCCCACCCCAGTTCATTATCCATTTAGCTGTCAAAGTGACTTTCCTAAAGTACAGATGTGATCATATCATTCCATACTCAATTAACTTAATTTAGTGTCTTTCTATTTCCTTCAGGATCCAATATAAAATCATTTCTGGCTTTTATTGTCTGTCTTCTTCCTACCTTCCCAGCCTTTTTAAACTTCTTTCCACATTCTTCTTGTTCTATGAACATGATACTTCTACTAACTCCTCATCTTCTCACTGGAATGCTCTCCTTCCTCAATCCTACCTCCTTGGCTTCTCTGGTCTCCTTCCCATCTAATGAAAGAAGCCTTTCAGAGTTCTCTATCCCATTCTTTCACTGTTAGTGTCTTCTCTCTGATAAGACTTTCCATTTGCACAAAAAGTATACTGTACACAGTTATTTGCACATTGTTTCCCCCTTTAATACGTGAGTTCCTTGTGAACAGGGACTTAGTAATGCCTGGCACATTTTATTGTTTAGTCATTCCAGACATGTCCAACTCTTCATGATCCCATTTGAAGTTTTCTTGTCAAAGACACAGAAGTGGCTTGCAAATTTTCTTCTCCACATTATTTTACAGATGAGGAAACTGAGGCAAACATGGTGAAGTGATTTGGCCAGGGTCACACAGCTAGTGACTGATGACAAATTCGAACTCATATCTTTATGATTCCAGGTCCAGTATGTTCTCCCTTTTGTCACCTACTTGCCCCAACATATTTGCCTAGCACAAGCTTAATAAATACATGCTTCATAATGATGATGATGATGATGCTATACTTTGTTAGACTTTAAGATCCTTGAAACAACCTTTATTTACTTTAATTAACCACATATTTGCTAAGAACACACTTTGTGTAACAAGTACTAGGAAGATAAAGTAAGAAAGAATAATTCTTTCCTTAAATAAATTTCTATTCTCCCGCACAATAGATAAATAAGGAAAAAGAATATATAAAAAAACAGAATAATTTCAAAATTTTTTTGTTCAGCTTTGGTCTTTTCATCAGAAAAAAATGAAATTCACATGTATCATTGAATGTACATCAACTAGACATGGCTCTCTTCAACAATGAGATAATTCAAACCAGTTCCAATTGTTCAGTCATGAAGAGAGCCATATATACCCAGAGAGAGGATTGTGGAAACTGAGTATGGATCACATCATAGCATTTTCACTCTTTCTGTTGATGTTTGTTAGCATTTTGTTTTCTTTCTCAGGTTTTTTCCTTCTTGATTTGATTTTTCTTGTGCAGCAGGAAAACTGTATAAATAGGTATACATATTTTGGATTTAACATATATTTTTTAACATATTTAACATGAATTGGACTACCTGCCATCTATGGAAGGAGGTGAAGGGAAGGAGGGAAAAATTAAAAAAAAAAGTTTTGCAAGGGTCAATGTTGAAAAATTACCCATGCATATGTTTTGAAAATAAAAAGCTTTAATAAAATTTAAAAAAAATGTACATCTTCTTCCCTGAAAGATAATGCCCAATTTAGTTGGATAGTTGATTCTTGGCTGCAATGCAAATTTTGCCTTTCAGAATATCAGATTCCAGGTCCTTTGATCTTTTAAGGTGGAAACTGCTAGGTTCTGGGTAATCCTGATTTTGGTTCCTTGATAATTGAATTGTTTCTTTCTGGCTGCTTGCAATATTTTTTCCTTGACTCAATAATTTTGAAATTTAGCTACAATGTTCCTTGGAGTTTTCATTTGGGTTTTTTTTTTTTCAGGAGATGATTGGTGAATTCTTTCAATGGCTATTTTACCTTCTGGTTCTAAGACATCAGAGTAGTTTTCCTTGATGATTTCCTGACAGATGATGATTAGGATCTTTTTTTTTTTCATTATGGTTTTTAGGAAGTCCAGTAATCCTTAGATTGTCTCTTCTAGATTTATTTTCCAGGTCAGTTGTTTTTCCAATGAGATACTTTACATTTTCTTCAATTTTTTCCATTTTTTTCTTGATGTCTCATTAAGTCATTCATATCCATTTGTTCAATTCTAATTTTTAGTGAATTATTTTCTTCAGTTACCTTTTTTTAGCTCCTTTTGTATTTGGCCAATTGAATTTTTAAATGAGTTGTTTTGTTGAATGTATTGACCCCCCACCCCTGTTTTACAAATTCTGTTTTTAAAGGAGTTGTTTTCTTTTTTCATTTTGTCAAATCTATTTTGTAAGGAGTTATACACTTTTTCCATTTCACTAACTCTATTTTTAAGGAGTTTTCTTCAGATAATTTCTGTGTTTCCTTTTTCATACCCTCTTGCAAAGTTCTCATTTTCTTTCCTGATTTTTCTTCTAACTCTCTTTTAAGGTCATTTTTGAATTCTTCCAAGAAAGACTTGTGAGATGAGGACAAATTCATATCATCCTTCGGAGCTTCATCTGGTGATGATCTGCTTTTAGTGTCCTTAGGGTTTGAAATCTGTTCTCTTTCTCCATAGAAACTATCTATGGTTAGAGTTCTTTTTGTTTTTTTTTTTTTTGTTCATTTTTTAAAAGATTGAAGTATATTTTTAGGGCAAAGAGGAGATTGTCTAAGCTTCCTCTACAGGTGAGGGTGGCTGCAATGGGTCAGTGCTGACTAACTTCAGGTGCTGGTTGGGCATGACCAGGTCTCAACATTTAGGGCCTCAGTAGTTGCCTTTTGTATTTGTGTTGTATGCCTTACAGCTAATCTGCTGATCTACTGGCTTACAACAAGGACAGAGTAGCCAACACTTCTGTAGATTCCTCCTGATAGATTCCCTGGGTGGGGGGAACCCACAATACCCTGGGTCTCTGTAGTGCCTGTGTGCTGATTGAAACAGAACTCTTCTGAAATTCTTCCAAATTATCTTCTGCTATAAATTTGTTACACTTCAAAGATCTGTGGGTTTTGTCACTCCAAAACCAGTTCAGAGGCTTGATTTGTTGTTAATTTGAGGGATGTCTGGGAGAGCTTAGATAAAGACATGTCTCCTCTCCACCATCTTGACTTCACACAGAATAATTTCAAATGGAACAAACACTAATAATTGTTTTTCTTTTTATTTGCAAAACATATGTATGGGTAATTCTTCAACATTAACCCTTACAAAGCTTTCTGTTACAAATTTTTCCTCCCTACTCCCCACCCCTAGATGGCAGGATATCTACTACATGTTAATTATGTTAAAATACTTAACAGATCAAATATATGTATACATATTTCCACACTTATCATTGTTGAAACACTAATAATTTGAGACATCAGGAAATGTTTGGGGTTGGAAATGGGTTTTGAAGGAAGACACAGATTCTGCTAGGTGAAGATGAAAGGAGTTCATTCCAGAAGGATGGGGTAGGGCCACTTGTGCGAAGTCAAGGTGGCAGGAGAGGGAAGGTGATGTCCATGAAATGGCTCTCAAGCCATCTTTAGTGGGTTGGAGAGTAAGTGAAGGAGAATAATGAGGAATAAGACTGGAATGGAAGTAAGAGTCATAGTGTGAAGGTTTAAAAGCCAGGTTTATGATTTTTTTTTGTTTTATCCCATAGGAAACAAAGATACATGGTAGTTAGTAGAATGATGATATGGTCAATTCTATATTTTAAGAATGTCAATTCAGTAGCTATATGGAAGATGTATGTATTAAAGGGGAGAGAATGAAATCAGGAAAGAACAATTTTGGAGGTAATTGCCATAGTCCAGATGGGATGTAATAAAGGCTTGTGTGAGTAGAAAGTTTAGGCTTTCTAAAGTCTGTGTTAATAGAAAAAAGAAGAAACATGCAGAAATGGTTGTGGAGGTAGAATAGACAACCATTAATAATTGAGGTTGGTGAAATTGAGGAGGTTATGGAGAGAGAAATCTCTTGATGCCCAGCATACAACTTGGGTTCATTATTGGAAGAATGTTGGTACCCTCAGAAGACAGAAAAGATATATTATGGGAGGGTGATGAATAAATGAATTCTATTTTGGGCCAGCAGGTGGTTGGCAATGCATGCTTGGTATATAGGAGGGAAATTGAACCTGGATATATATTAGAGCCATATATAGATTCTTTAAACATCTTACATATTGCTCACAACATCAAACATAGTTTTGTGCAATGTTATAACATTATTAAAATAAGATTTTAGCTCACATTTATATATCATTTTAAATTTTGCAAAGTTCTTGGACAAACATCATCCTATTGCATCCTCCTAATAATAATGTAAGATTTTATCACTATTCTCATTTTACAGATGAGGAAACTAAAGTTCCAAAAGGTCATATTTGAGGCAGAGTGCAAATCCAGGTTTTCCTTAATCCAAATTCAGCACTGTAACAACTACACCACAGGCACCTAGTCAATGCTTGTTGGTGAATGGATTAATTGATTAATTAACTGGACCTGTGCAGCTTTATTTGAGTAGCAAGTGCCAGAGCCATGCAGAGATGCTTCACATTAGGTCCCCTGGGGGCATGATATTAGTAGTGGGTTCAGTTAGGGATAGGAATGGAGAGGAAATGAAGTGTGAGAGATAAAGGATTGTATTATAGGTTCATATTGTTTAATAAAGACTTGTTAATAATGATGATAATGATGATTTTCTCAGATCATGATCTGTTTTTTTTTCCCCTGGAGCTTATGGGTCATGGAGAACTCAGTGAGTGTCAGCAACTTGGTCAATGGACTCAGTGGCAGCACAACCCCTGCTAGGTAACAAAGGCCAACCTGTCCAGAAAACAATTTATGCAGGAGCCAGCTGGCACATGAATGATTTCTCCCTGAGCTGCCTAAGCTTCTAAGAATACCATTCATTTCTCTGTCTGACAAAACTCTAGTCCATGTGGGGCTTCTGCTCCTGCCGGCTGCTGCCTCTGTTGCTTCTCTACCTTCCCATCAATGTAACGTCCTTCATACAGTGCATTCAATATCCCTACCAGGTGTCTGTCAGTAACCTGACAGCTCTCTTCATGAAACTTTTCAATTTCAGCAGGGACAATGGGAGACTTCTATAGCTCTGGTGACCACAATTTATAAAAGCAGAAAAATGAAAAATAATTGGGGGGAATGGAGAACAAGGAAGAAATAACTCACATTTATATAATAGTTTACAAAATGCTTTCCTCATAGTAATATTGTCAGTTGGGGAATATACATATTATCATCCCATTTTTCTTTAGAGAAAACTGAGGCACAAAGATGCTAATTGGATTGATATCTGAGTGAATTAGCAGACAGGTTTGAATTCTAATTCTAAATTTTCTCCTCTTTGAACTACATTATACTGTCTAGCGATGAGTTCAAATCTGATGTCAGACACTTACAACTCTATTTTTCTGGGTTCTGTGCTTTAATTTTCTCATCTGTAAAATGATGAGGTTGGACTCAGCCTCTAAGTACCTTATAGCTTTAAATCTATTATCCTATATAGAGGGAGAATGTAAAATGGCTAATTAAAGAATTGCCAAACTGAATTATGTCTTGATGAATCCTGTTTAAATGGTTTCATTCATGCACACCATAATTCATTTATGTTTATCACCATTTTTTAAAAAGTAGGAATAAAGTAATGTATTCTGTTCATATAATTCATATGATACTTTTGGCACTTCCCCCACCTCCTTTTAATAATATCTTCTCCTTCACACTACACTTTTGGGAAAATTTTAGACAGGAGTACAAAATAAACTGTTTCTGGAGTATCCAGAGTAGGGAGTGTGAGTCAGAAAATGGGAGAACTGAGTAGCCTACTTCCTCTATTAGGAAACTAGGCTTTCCTAGATCTAAACCTTGGACCACCTACAATAGTAGGTCAAAAACAAGGGCTGGTCAGCAACCCCCAAGGCCTCAACTAACCAGTGCCAAGCAGCCACAGATTTGAGAATTTTTTGATCAGAAACTCCATGACCACCCATTTGGGATGTTGCAGATATAACTCATGCATTTTGTAACAGGTTGGATCAGATAACCTTTAAGTTACTTTCATTTTTTAAGCTCAAAAATTGTGTTTTTACATATGTTATTGTTGATTTTTGTGCTGTTTAGTTTTCTTGAATTGATTTCCTTTTTTTGTGCGTGTGTGTGTGTGTGTGTGTGTGTGTGTGTGTGTGTATGTATGTTTGACTTAAAAGAGATGTTTCTTTGGTTGGGGCAGAAGGGATATACTGGAAAATAGATGATATTAAAAAAGGAGATATTAATAAGAATTAAAAGAAGAAAGTGTTTTTTTCCAGGGAAGACATGCATCAAGCTCAAATCTTTTATTTCCCTCTTTTACATGATTTTAAATTTACATACTTTATTTTTTCACATTAAGATTAGAAATAACAAAACCCAAAACCTATAGTATAAGTTTGCTTTATAGATGTTAGAGATTATAGTAACTACAGTGTATTGAAATGTAATTAGCTCCTCCAAAAGAATATAAGGATCCATTTCCCATGATCTATGTATTTGAGAGTGAATGGAAGTGAGAAACTCTAAGAGAAATTGAGTATCCTTCTCATGGTAGCATAGAGTAAGATGCATGATCTGTAGTAAAAGGAATGAATTTAATGATCCTCATGGGTAAAAAGGACAAAAATTAATCTTGAGGGGCAATTATAGCTGGGTGAGAACCAACAAGCTCCTAAATGCTTATGAAACTATGCAGTCATTGCCTAATTATCTAAATACCTAAGTATTTATGCACCTGGTACTTAATTAACAATTATCTAAGTACTTCATTTCCTATGTCTCTAAGGACCTAAATACAGATGACCCTAACTAACTAAATACAAATTACCAAAGTATTCAATTGCCTAAGCACATAAATACCTTAATGTCTAAATGCTTAGGCCCCTAAGTATCTAATTAAGTATCCTAGGGCCTAAATGTCTAGGAACTCAGGTTTTAATTATCTTGGTGTCTAAGTATGTAAGTAACCAATTACCTAAGTACTTAAATATTTAAGACTAAGTTAAAGGGTAACTTAAATATCTGATTACTGCTACCTATACCTGTTTACCCAAGGGCCTAATGTTTAAATACTTGGGTTTCTAAGTACCTAGACACCCAGTGCATGACTACCTAATTAGCTGAGAGCCCAAGTAGCTTAGTGTCCAAATATCTACTTATCTAATTACTTAAGTGCCCATGTACTTAAGTACTTAAAAGCCTATATACTTAAGTACCTTTATACCTAATTGTCTGTGTCTAATCACCTAATTACCTAAGGGAGCAAGTGCCTTTTATCTACTGCCTAATTGCTCCTGTACCTAATTTTCCAAATATATAATAACCTAATCATCTAATTACTTGAACACAGGTTTAAGCCAGTACAAACCCAACAAATCTAATACAGTTTACATCAGTTCAATTAGATTCAAACTTGTTCAGTCCAGTATAAATATATCCAAATAGGTAGCAGGTATCTAAATACCTATTTAGCAAAGTTTCTATGTATTAAGTATTATGCACTCAATTATTTAAGTACCTATGTACTTACATACCTAAATATCCTATTACCTAAATGTCCATTCACTTGTGTTAAGCAATCAAATTGGTTAATTATCTTAACACCTATGTCCCTAAGTATCCAAACAACTACCTAAATGCCTAATATCTATGTACTTAAGTGTCTACCACCCAATTACTTAAGGACCTTGGTAATGAAGTACTTAAATTAGCCTAGGAACATAATTACTTATGGACCTGAGTACCCAAAGCTAGAACATTTACATCATGAAGAAACAACAGACTAAGACTTTGGTGGATGATTCATTGCTCTGTGAGAAAATTCCTATTGTGGAATAGCATATGTGAACAAGCATATGGGAAACTGCTATGCCTTAATGTCTCAGAGAATTGCTTTGGGGGCACAAAGGTTGAGTGATTTGTTTATGATCATATATCTAATATGGATCAAGAAATATGATTTAGAACTAAAATCTTTCTGACTTTGAATCTGGCTCTTTTTCCACTCCACTCCATCCCCACCCAATTTTCTTTTCTGTAAGATAGCACTTTGTCATGATGCTCCAAAGGCATAATTTCAACTCCTTGCTTTCCTACAGCCAATCTCCAATAGAATATGGTACCAAAAATGAAAAACAATATTCTAGATCTAGCACAATTGGCAGGATATCATACTTCTATGAATTAAGATGAATAAAGTATTTGCTTTTATTCACTGAATCATACAGTTCCATTCATATTTCCAATATATATATATATATATATATATACACACACACACACACACACACACACACACACACACACACATATATGTGGGGGTCCAGCCTCCGCAGGGAAGCAGGGTCAGGAATGGATGGTTGGAGTCAGTGAGTGGAACAAGAGACAGCACACTCTATGGCATGGTCATCAAGTTGGATTTATTCAAGAAATCTTCCAATTTTTATAGTCTTACAAAATTAGGGTTCATTAAAGATAGGACAGTTATTTGGCTAGGATTACAAAATCTTCTTGGGGTCCAGAATTTCTCAGAACCCCAGGTACAGCACTTCTTAGAAAAAGGGGATGTACAGAGTAAATACAAAAGGTCATCAGACAATATAGTCATAGTGAAACTTTAACTAAAGGTAAATGTACCTTGTGGTCATCACGTCATGTCTGGCAGGACATGAGCTTCTCCAAAAATATCTCATCTATTTATTCCAAGACTTTTACAATGCTTTTTAATATTTAACACTGTCATAAGATATTTTACAATAGGGACATTTAATTTTCTCAGGGATATTTCATTTTCTCAGCCCATTTATTAACCACTCGTACAATAGCTTGTTTTTGTGCAGGGGTCAGTAAACCATGCAGTGGCCTGCTTCTCTTAATTTTTTCCATGAACTTAATTGCTACCAATGTGTCCATCTATCATTGATGTTTACCATTCTTTTCATCATATCATTATTTATGTAAGCTCCCATATAGGGGAGAGGAGGGTCAGTAGATAAAGTTAATTGGGTCTGGAATTGTTTCAAACAAAAAGGAGTAACTGGAGATTTCTTTTGGAATTTTTGGGGAAAGCTATCAATTCCCCAAGTTTCCCAGTCTCTAAGTTTGTTTAATGCTTCCTTAGTAGAGAAACTTTTCATGTTTGGGCAGAAAGTAAAAAAAAAAGGGCTTTTGGGGGTGAAGGGCTACATGCTCAGCCTCATTGTGATGGATGGGTATGCGCATACAGCTATGTGAAGAACTCCTAGGGCATGAATTAAGCAGATAATTATTAACCAAATGCATCCCTGGATGCTTAGTCCAATGGGGGTTTCTTAAGGTGCCTTGCACATGTAGGAATCAGGCCCCTGTGGAGACTGTGCCATTCCACGAAGGGTCCTTGGCTCCTAGCACACACACACACACACACACACACACACACACACACACACATATATATGTATATACACATATATGCTACATATATATTATATATATTACAAATATAAATAATATATTTTAGTTAATTGTTAACTTAATGTGGGCCAATAGTGACCAAGGCATTCCAGATACATAGAAACTAATAGAATTTTTATATCAGTTTAAGAGTTCTTATTTCTGATAGTTTCTATACATTTGAGATTCCCAAGTCTCACTTAGATCAGGATCAGAGAATTCCATTTCTCTTTGCAGAGAGGTCCTGCTTGTCATTCTTTAAATACTTTTGAGTTTCTTCATGTGATATCCTTGGTTTTCCCCCCTTGCCTCCATGTGGGCTCTACCTTCTGCTTGGTATTCCTTTTCTTCCATTTCCTACCTTCTTTAAAAATCCATTTCAAAACTCAACCCCTTAGAATGTTTCCTTCTGACACATACCACTGAGCCTACATCTATAAATTTGCTTCACTGATGCTTGTTGACATGATTCTCAATCATTTAGATGTGTACATGAACCCTGTCTTCCCAAATTGGTCATAAGCTCTCTGAAGACAGAGTCCATTATTTCCTGTTTCTTTGTCTCCTACAGTGTCTTCCACAGTACAAAGTTCATGGTGAGAGCTAAATAAAATGATGCTTTCAGACTGACAGGTTGTTGAGAGATAATCTATATCCTATAAATACTCCAAAGGATAGTATAAACAAAGTGAATAGACATAAAATAAAGTATTATATAGAAAGCTGTACTGGTATTTTCAGTACATATTAATGTAATCTATGGTTCAAAACTGCAACTCTAGGCTCATACAAGATGGGGTCCAGTTTTTGAAGACCTCTTTTTCATAATAATTTATATGTTTCTATTCCTGTAAATACCTGCATTTGGCTTGTTTCTAAATTCTTAGGAGCCTCTTTAGCCTAACTCCAGGCTTATAAAAACAGTTATGAATAGAATAAATCCATAAAGAAGGGAAGGACAGAGCCAAAAAATAAAAATAAAACACACAGAAAGTGAAGTAAGTAATGGAGTATCAGTTAGTATTTGTTTATTGTCTATTTTGTGCTAAGTGCTACAGAATATACAGAATGACTACAAAGATGTAAGTATAAAGAACCACAAAAAATAATCAAAAGTCAATGTTGTAGAATTTCACTGAGTGATCAAGTAACTTGTTAAATAAGGCTTGAACCTGAGTCTTTCTCACCTATTGGTGGCCAATTAAAATCAGAATGGTTTGGGTTTAAGGCATGGTCCTTAAGAAGAAATCTATCCAGTAAATTCCAAGATATTTTGGGAGAATTCAGAGATGTAAAAGAAAAAAAATGCTTTTAAGAGTATCTGTAGGTAAAGGTATAGTATCCTATGTTAACAGAAGGAGGAAAGGAGGGAAGGAGGAAGAAAAGGAAGACAGAAGGGAGGGAGAAGGAAAAAAGGAAGGAAGGAGGAAAAGAAGGAAGAAAGAAAAAAGAAAGAGAGAAAGAAAGAAAGAAAGGAAGGAAGGAAGAAAGGAAGGAAGAAAGAAAGGAAGAAAGAAAGAAAGAGAAAAAGAAATCTTCCAACTAACCAATTCCAGTTTATGGGCCAGCTTTACTCATAGAGTTTGAGATCTGAGAGAATCATTTTGATGAAATCAGAATCTTAAATGGGATGGGATCTTAGAATTACGTTCTAATCACTTAATTATACAGATGAAAAAACTGACTCAAAGAGCCAAAATGAATTTCTCAGTTATAGAGATAAGAAGAGGAAAAGACCTTCTGGTTCTCAGAAACATTCTGAAAACAACTCCAATGCTTTTCTACACATTTAAACAGCTAATAAGTAGCTGAACTTATTTTCAAACCCAAGTTGCTTGACTCTTGATTACTCTTTCCACTATATCACACTGTCTCCCTTAGAAGTATGCTAGAAACTGCAGGGATCCTCTTTCCCTCAGTTCCCCTGACACATATTGGCAGCTACCTTGGATAGGGCCAGCAATTCTATTCCCTCTTGGGGTCTTCATCTATTCTATTCCTATTATGCACCTAGCAGGGTAGCTATAGCTCTCAAGACTGGGTTTATCTGCAGAGAACCAAAGCTAAAGGTAGATGAGAGGATCATATTACCCTTCCCCAGAAGAACAGGCAAACCTCCAAGATGTTAAGTCATAAGACTGAATTTCCAGGGTTCCCAGATTTTTCATGTTTCCCTTTCTCTTATCTTTCAGGAAAAGTATTAATTACTTTACATGTTTCTGGGCAAGTGGCCTTTGACAGTGGCATCATCATCTGATTTGCAATCCCTAGTAGGGAAGTAAATGAGAGAAAGAAAAAGGAAATGAGTCTTGAAATGTCAAGGTTGAGAGCACTGTTGTTTGTACTTCATTTTTTGAAGGGGACCAATGACCTCACAGGTAATGTCTTGATTTGTGCATGAATTGTACTTAAGTGAGGCACAAAGTCTCAGTCTTTCTTCCAGAATCATCAAAGTTCAGTGGTAGGATAAAAATCAAGATAACTGATGATGGACTGTGATGTAGAATATGAACTTGGAATTTTCAATGACTGATTAAGCTCTAAGCACCCACAGTATTTTCTTCATCTGCCATCATGGACATTGGAATAAATTGTTCTCATTCATTCACCCATTCTGCTGGGGGAAGTCTTAAATGATTGAAGTAGATATCTTGCTATTTCATGATGGATTTGAGGCCCTGCTAATTACCCTCAACTTGGTTTAGCCTAAAATGATTTTACTGGGACACAGCTGATGCGCATGCTGTAGCTTCTTGGAGCCATAAGTGAGAGTTGGGTGACAAGTGGATTCCAAGAATGGATGAGCTGCTCTGAAAAGTGTTCAGCAAGCTATCACACCAGAGGTGCTAATCATCCCTGAAATGCCCATATATAGTAAGCACTATTAAGGAGGGTGATGGTGGAAAAGGAAACCCCTATCTTCTAGGTGCATGAAAAGCAACAAATTATGTTCCTTGAAAAGCAGTTTTGTTTCTTTCATTGTCATCTTCCTCCTTTAATCAAAACATGCTTCAAATTTGAAGGGATTTTTTTCCAATCAATATATTTTTTCTTCTTCCTTTCCTTAGGCACAAAATAAGTTGGGATAGAGGTAAGTCAGGAAAGAATAGTAAGTTCTGATTTGGTCTCTTCATCTCAAGATGGAATATTGATGTATGCTTGTGCGGGAAAAAGGAGAGGGGAGTAAAGAGAGACAAGAGAGAGAAAGAGTGAGTGAGAGAGAGAGAGACAGAAAGAGAACACACACACACACACACAGAGAGAGAGAGAGAGAGAGAGAGAGAGAGAGAGAGAGAGAGAGAGAGAGAGAGAGATTGAGAATCATAAGGAGAAAAATCAGAGATAGAGATTGACAAGATCTGAGAGAAAAGACTGTCAGAAATCTCAGTACAGGAATCACCTGTAGATTTCAGAATGAGAGGGCACCATTTAAAGGAGGGACTAAATCTAACCATTATAATTCTGATCTATTACACCATCTAAAAAAGACATTCATTTGAACTCCTATATAATCAGCAATTACCTGGAAAATAAATGTAGTAAGAATCTTCTAAGTTGATGGTAAAATTAGCATCGGAGAGTTTTAATTAATAGTCTTTCTCTGAATAAATGTTCCCCTTAAGCAAGAAGAATGGCCTCAGAACATTGGACTTGATCATCCAAGCAAGTCCACTCAGCCAGGTAATCTTTTCTGGGCTTTGGGGAGGAGATGATGAATTGGGGGTTCTCCATCCCCAATGTCATTGAGAGCCCATGAGAGCAAGGGTGTTGTAGCACACAGAGAATCTAATTATTCCAGGAGAGGGAATGCTACAGCACATCTGAGTGTGGTACAGCTCTCTGCAACTTGTTTGACACAAGGATCAGCAATCAGTTTTTTTTTCTTGTTATGACAGGTGGTGTGTCGTTTGCCCTGGGAGACTATGATGGTTAGCCAGAGAGACATTGAAAGACTATTCATTACTTGTGCATTTTAATTGAGAGTTTGAACAAGATGACAAAACACAGAAGCTATATTCTGTCCCCAAACATGGCCCCTGAGTATTAGAAAGGAACTTCAAAACTCATTTTATTCTTCCTGTTCCCTTCCAGAAGTAAATACACCTAAACCAATGGAGACAGGCTGTGTGGAAGGGATTATTTTGATACCTCCTGCTCATAAGGAAGAGTCTGTGTTTTATAATGGGAAAAACATTAGACTTAGAGCAATAATATTTGCTCTGCAATTTATTTGAAGGGTGACCTTGAAAAAATTATTTAAATTTTTAATTCTTCAGTTTACAAATCTTTAAGATAAGCATGGAAAGTACTCTTGTTTTAGATCAAATAAGGTAATGCTCATGTATACATATACATATATATAATGCCACATATAATTAAATATATATAATAGGGCAAATCTTGAGTGGCAGTATGATATAGTAGATATAGATATAGAGAAAGGAGACCAGTGATTTTTTAAAATGGTGATGATCAGAGTACAGAGATCTCTCATATTCAGTTCCTGGGATTCCAGTGCTATGTTATGAGAATCATAGAGGGGACCAAACACTACAGCTCTCTCTCTGTCTCTGTCTCTCTGTCTCTCTGTCTCTCTCTGTCTCTCTGTCTCTCTCTCTGTCTCTCTGCCTCTCTGTCTCTTTGTCTCCTTCTCTCTCTCTCTCTCTCTCTCTCTCTCTCTCTCTCTCTCTCTCCCCCTGTCTCTCTCTCTCTGTCTCCCTCCCTCCCTTCTTCTCCATCCCTCCATCCCCCTCTTTCTGCATGTCTCTGAAGAGGATTCATATGCCTAATATTTCATTCCATTCCTTCTGTATACTATATCTCTTTCCCACTTTGGAAACCATTCCAGTGTCATGCTCTCACCTTAGATGGAAAGCCTTGGAACACCAAGAAATTGACCTCTTCCTTCTCCTTCACTTCCACTAAACATCAAGTCTTACTGAGTCTTTCTCCTAAACATGTTTCCTTTCCATTCTTAGTGCCACCATCTTATCCAATTACATAATTACATCATCTAAAGTCTGGAAGAGACCTCAGAAGTCATCAATTCTCATTCATATTTCAGTGAGAATACCCCTCCAACACATCCAAAAGATGGTCATCCAGTCTCTGCCTAAAGAGCTTCAGTGAAGGACAATCTTTAACCCTTAGATCATTTTTTTCTGAGAAGTCTAATCATTAGGATATTTTGTCCTTACCTCAAACCTAAATTTGCCATTTTGTAGATCTTGTCCATCGCTCCCAGTTTATCTTCTGGTGATTTTTAAAAAAATCTAATTCCTCTTTAGGGAAAAAAGGATGCTGTTGTTCCCTCATTAAAGTCATGTCTGACTCTGTGACCCCTTTTTAGTATTTTCTTGGCAAAGATACTGCAGTCGTTTGCCATTTTCTTCTCCAGCTCATTTTACAGTTGAGGAACTGAAGTAAACAGAGTT
Source organism: Myrmecobius fasciatus (assembly GCA_023553655.1). NCBI lineage: Eukaryota > Metazoa > Chordata > Mammalia > Dasyuromorphia > Myrmecobiidae > Myrmecobius > Myrmecobius fasciatus. The sequence goes on from JAJPUD010005428.1 coordinate 128,647, forward strand.
AAGTGACTTTCCCAGCATCATCAAGCTTGTAAGAATCTGAGACTGTATTTAAACTCATGAAAACAAGCCTTCCTGAGTCCAAGCCCAAATCTCCATCCTTTGTCCCTTCTAGATGAAAAGAGGATGATAGATATTTAAACACTTTAAACACTTATCCTTCAAATACTTGGAAGATAATCACCAGGTTTTCTTTCTCAAAGTTTAACATTTCCATCAGCATTGATATTCTTGAAGTTTTCTACCATTCCACTTACCCATCTCTGAATGTTTGCCAACTTTTAAATGGCCTTTCTAATATGTATTGCTCAAAAGTGGACATAATAATTCAGACATGCAGAAAAGTCAGCAGGACTATAACTTTCATTATGATACCTATAATCTCTTAATATGAACAAAATTGTATTTGAATTTTTGATTCAACATCAGTCATGATTGTGGTTATCTTTTTGATTTTGAACTCAAAATTTCCTCTTTATGATCATAATCTTCTGTCCTTACATCCCTCCCTCTTTCCAAGTTCTTCTATACCTACTCTTGATTCTCACTACAATCTCCAATCCTTATATTCATCACTTTCCTCTCAGTTTATTACTTCAGCTCTGACATTTAGTTTTCTCATCTCTACTTGTCCAATTGACCTAAGCTTAATTTCTTCTCCCCACCCCTCATTCTAGTCTCCAACTCTGAACTACTGTTACAATCTGCCTTCTTGACTCCTACTCCTTATATTGCTGGAGAAAGCTACTCCACTTTGCTGAGGAGGGTCTATTAGAAATGCCTGTTTTCAAACCTCAACTCAGTCCTTACTCATGTGTGGCAAAATTTATTCTCTCATTGACTGTATACTTTCTTTTGTTCAATGACTATTCTAAAACTTCTCTTATTATTTCCTAGTCAGTACTTCATCTATCTTCCATATCTTTTCAGCAAATATCTTTATTTGAAACTTAAAAGAGAAAATAGGGATCATCTATAATATTGTTCAGTCATGTCCAGTTCTTCATACTATCTATGGGGTTTTCTTGGCAAAGGTACTGGAATGGTTTGCCATTTTATTCTATAATGGAAAGGGCAAAGAGTTTAAGTGGTTTGCTCAGGGTCACATAACTAGAAAGTTTCTGAAGCTGCATTTGAATTCAGACCCAGACCCAGCGCTCTATCCACCAAGTCACTTATCTGCCTTCTATAATATACCCCTTCTTTATCTCCCTTTCACTGTATTATTGTAATGCCTTCCTTCTTAGTCTCCTGGCTTCTAATCCTTTGGGTATCTTCCCTGCATTCTGTCAGAACAATCTTTGATAAAGTCACTTGTTTCTATGACATCCTCCTTGTACAACACCGAAAGTTTTTGTTCATCTCCACAGAATAAAATATAAACTTCTTAGCCTGATATTTCAGATATTCTATAATTATGTAATTATAAAGATAATAATCAAAATAAAAACATTTATGTAGCACCTTAAGGTTTACAAAATATTTTATATGTTAGCTCATTTGATCCTCAATAACCCTATAAGATAGAAGCTATTTTTATCCTCATTTTACAGATCAGGAAACCTAAGGCTGGATGAAGATAAATGACTTGCTCAGTCACACAGATAGGAGAGGGGATTTGAATTACTTTTTGTGGGAGTATATCCCTCTGCCCCTTTACTTAATCCATATTTTATCCAGATTGGACTTTTAGACTTGAACTTGGGGTTTCATCTCAACTTCATGCATTCACGTAAGTCCATTTTTAGGATACACTACCTTCTAATCTTGGCTGCCCAGAATCCTTAATTTCCTTGAAGACTCAGTTCAAGTCTTTTCCCTGCTATGAAGCCCTACTCCATCCAGTATCCGGTTATCAGTGCTCTCCCTTTCTTCCATTTTTCTCATTATGTACATATTTATGAAAATATACCTCTTCCTCTCTCTCATTAAAATGTAAAAAAAAACATTCATTCAGTCAGTAAACATTTATTCAGTATGTATTATGTGCCAGGCATTGTGCTAATAATAGGGATAGAAAGAAAGGCAACGGATAGTCCTGTCTTCAAGGAGCCTAAAGTCTAAGGGAGAAGGCCACCTGTGAACAACTATATACAAAAAGGCAACATACAGAATAAATTGCAAGTAATCAACACAGAGAAAGCATTAGAATTAAAGGAGAACAGGAAAGGCTTCCTGTAGAAAGTATGATTTTAGCTGGGAGCTAAATTAAGAAAGCCAGTGATACTTGATTGCATAGTTTCCTTTTTGCCTTTTTATATAGTTAGTACTGAACAAATGCCTATTGAATTGAGAAAACACTTTGTCTGTTGTCCCTAAATTAATCAGTTTATTTTTTACTGTCTCCCGACATGCTATATGGATCTTCACCTCTGGGAGCCTCTCAACTCATATCACCTCCATCCCTTTTGTTTACATATTTAAATCTATAGATGCTTCAATATCCACCTTAAGTCCCACATCCACCATATAGTTTTAACCAATGCTTGTTTCCTGCCGAGTTCTCTCTTTTTAAAATTCATATAGCACTTATACTCTAAAACTATGTAACACTGGATTATATGGCATGTTAAATTATTCTCTTAGTAAATATAATAGCTGGCACATATAGTTTTAAGGATTACTTTATATACTTTATCTCATTTGGTCATTTTTCTAATTGTTTCCTGTGTATTAGACTTGTCTTTCTGTGAATAATAGCAATTCTCAATTACATGTGGGCTATGTGTTTTAAAAAATAGATGAGAGCTATCTTAAGAATATTGAATATACATGTGTATACTTGCAAACATTAATTTGGGAAGAGCCAAAAATGGATCAACAAAAAACAGGAAAAATGTGTGTGTGTGGGGAAAGAAAACAAGTTGTTACCGATATAATTGGTAGGGAAGAATATAGGAAAGTGTGAAAGAAAGAAAATTGACCAGGAATAAGACTGGAAAGAAGAAAAAAAAGAGTTTTATATTATTTAGGGTGGAAGATAGAGGAAGCGGTTTGTGGATATTAGTTAGGCTGGATGCCTAGGGGAGGAAAATGATGCAGGAAGATTTTTGGCCCTTGAAATCAGTGAAGAGAGGAGTACCATCTCAGGCTGTAAGCTACTGTCAGAAAGAACAGTTTCTACCTGAACCTGGTGAATAATAACTAGATAACTGGCAGAGAACAGAGGTGGAGAGAAATAGCCTTGCCAACCAAGGGAGTGAAGTAGGATGGAACTAAGACTTAAGAACAAAGATTCATCTCTTAAATTGGACAAAACTGAACCTATAACTATTCTGTATACCTGCAATTTGTAGTTTCTGCCCTTAGGTCCCTCACATTGTGATACTATAGCTTTTTTTTTTTGCTTTTTAAATAGAAGACTAGCTATGTGATGATTCACAAGACTAGAATGAAAGGAGTGGCACTGAGGACCACCCAGTAGCAGGATTTGGGACAGGAAGCAATATCATTGGAAAACATATGAAATCCTTAGCTTTGGAACTAGTTTCCCAAAGGAATGGGCATTTATTTCACATGTATCCCCAGTTTCAGGACAGTGGCAGGCATAGTATAGACACTCAACAAATACTTATCATCTTGACTAGAGACTAAAAGGAAGAAAAAACCAGGGGTTGAGCCTATTCTTTATTGCTAATTGACTAACTGATTGCTCATTCACAAGATACTGTTTTGGAGGGTGGGACAGGGAGTTTCAGAATGGAAGTAGCTGTTTCTAATTGATTCTTAATGCTGTTTGATTTTTCTTTCTTAATTTATTATTTTTATTTATGATCTGATCTTAACATTGGGTTAGCTTATGAATGTGGAATCCGAACATTCTAGTAGAGATAAAATTAAACTTCAATTCAAAGTCTCTACATCTTCATCTCATCAAGTAACCAGTCTTGGACTTTCTGCTATCTATAAACAGGTTGTTTCCCCAACATCCTCATCATATTGGTTTTATAGGAGGCTTTACTATAACAACTGCAGGAAAAATGGTTTGAAGTTCCCAAGAATCCGGTTTTGAACCAGAAAGCATCCATGAGACAAGGAGATGCTTTCTTTCACAGAATAGAAGGATAATAGGCAGGGGATATGTATGTGGGTCAGGGGAGGGCAGAGGGAAATAGGGGGGGTGGAAAATGAAGAAAAGTGGTACTGCCACAGAAGAAAAACAATTTACATTTAAAAATGAAAAACTTTTTCATCTGGAGTCTATTTAACTTAGATGGGGAAGGGGTGTGGAGGGATTTTCTGTTCAAATTGATATTTACATTGCCAGGTTTGTTGACAAAATGAAATTTAAAATGCTCTGTATTTTATGAATTTGCTGCACATTTAAACATAAATTTATGCTCCACAGTTGGTGGTATATGGGATTATGACAGGAATTAATATATATGCATATACATATACATTAATATGTATATTAATGTATATGTATATACATATATATATATAAATATAAAGTGTGGAGATGCTTGTGTATGAGCAAGAAAACTTTCCATGCTAGTGGGCATAGTATGGCTATTTGTTTTTCCATATTCACTATTTTCATCTTTGCAAATGTCAGCCAATTCTTCTCCTCCTCAAAGGAGGCAGGAAGTCACTTTGAGCTCACTTTACCACTGGAAAAAGTGGGGCCCAATTATAGATATGGGAAGGGAGTGGCTAAATTGGCTCAGGCCCCAAGGTTAGGGTTCACACTCATCCATCCTTCCCTCACCCATCTCTATCTTCAGGAAAGCCTCTGGATCTTGAAAATAGCTGTGTTGAGACCTGGTAGTGCTTGTCTTTTATCCAATTCTATTCATCATTAAGTTCCTCAGTTTTTCCCTTTACCATCTCCCAAACCCCCTCCCCAATACTTTGCAAAATTTTCCTGGTCCCTTCTTTCTCTGAAGTGTTCAGGGATTAAAACTTTTGAAATTGTACAATAAGCCAGCAAACCCTCTATAATTGCCACTGACATGGAAACACAAGAGCAAATGAGTAGCTATTCATATGTCACCACATGACAGAACAAAAACCTCTACTGAGGAATCAAAGCCACAAATATCTTACAGGACTCCTACCTTGTGAGCATGTTGGTAACATCTGGAATGGCAGCTCAGTGGATCCCCTCTGCTCTAAAGCCTGCCATCATCACAATTAAGCTGTGAATGCAGAAGGGATAAAGAGCTAAAAGATTTTTGGTTTTTGTTCATGTCCCCTGCCTTGGGGTAGAATATGGCAAGGAAGAGGGGAAAGGATAGGATGAGAAAAAGAAGCATAATCCTCCCTTTCCCTCTTCCCCCCTTCCCATTCCTCTTATTCCTAATTTCCTCTATGAAGTTCTATCCATTCAAAAATAGAGAGGCTTTGAAAGCATACTTGTAGGCAAACTTGGGAAACTTGTTATACACTATCTTCTCTGTGAGTGGTTGCCCATCTGGCTGATAGGAAGGCCATATTTCACCCTTTCGATGACTGAAGGGGAAAGGGCCTGGGGGAAAAGAAGATATAGCTTGAATGAAATTTAATCCCATTTTGGGAATACACTGATCAACAATAGAAAATATCAATTTTAAAAAAAGGAGGTAGTAAGTGCCTGAGAAGAAATTGAGGCTATCTAAGTGGGTAATGACACTAGTGGTAATGTCAATTTGTAGATATTTAATATTTATTGGAAGGCTCAGAGTGTTTGTGTAGGATCCAGAATAAAACTTGGTCCTTCAAGTTGGAAGGGTTGGAGTGCTATCCCAGCTTTTTATTAGGACACAGAGCACTGGAAAAATTTGTGCAAGTTTTCTGGTTACTTGCACATGCGAAAATTGTACATCCTTGGGCTAAGCATCTTGTTAGGAAACCTGAGCTTGATTTTGAGAGCTAGTTACTTCTCAAGGAGTTTGAAAGATTGATTTGCTTGGTAGGTCTAGATCATTACTTTGTGCCTCAATTTCTTTATCAATAAAACGAGGAGAGTGAATAATATTCCCCATTTCATAAAATGAGTAGAATGTGAAGAATTCTATGTAGATTAGCATAAAAACATGGAATTAGGATCTGGGATCTTATGAAATTTGGTAGAATTGCAAAGCTCACAATCTAAGTAGGGTCCATACAGCCTTCTAGTGAGAAACAGTAAAATCAAGGATGATAAATTTGGGAAAGAAAATAGAATACATCCTGAATTACCAAATTAAGTTGATTTTTAAGTGAAACTTTTATTTATTCAAGTATTCAAGAATCAGCAACATGGACAAGAATTTATCTATACCAAATAACTGAGCAGTATTTAAAATGGAAGCAATTCTATTTTGTAATAATTCAAGACTGAACAGATGTTAACCTAAGTTCTACTTCTGCCTGTTTGTGTTGAATTCTTATAGCATAATGCATAACTTTTGAAATTGTACAGGAAGCTATCAATCAGAGGAAGAGAAGATGACCAAATAGAAAGAAATTCTGCTCAGACAATTTAAGAGAAAAGGTTATTTCTTTCTTCATTCAATCAAAAGGAAAAGAGAAAATACTGAGAAAGAATTATAATTGGCACTTCATTAAATTAATGAATGAATGGAGAATTTACTGAGTGCTTGCTTTATGTCAAGCACTGAGCTAAGCACTGGGAATACAAATACAAAAATAATACTGTCCCTGCTTTCAAACAGCTTACATTCTAATGGGAGAGAAAATACAGATGAAAGGTTTCAGTTGCAAGTGAGATGGAAAGTTTGCTTGGTATAGGAACAAAACAGGGGGCAATATTCCATCTTTAATGTCATTTCCACTGATAAATTCATATGAATTTCTGCTTTTGAATCATCTGAGAGTGCCAAGGACTTTGGTGATAGGAAGCAACTCACAGGTTTCAGTAATTATGCCTGTAAGAACTAAGCTGGATCTCCATAGAGTTGACTTCCTAGGAAAATGACTGAGGACACAGGGCTGGAAAGATTGCTATTTTGAAAATCCTTGGGTTCAGAGATTTGGATTCTCTCTCTCTCTCTCTCTCTCTCTCTCTCTCTCTCTCTTTCTCTCTCTCTCTCTCTTTCTCAGGATCAGAGCAGAGCTGGTGATAGTAGTCTGACTTGTCCTAATATGGGATGCCTCCTATCTCTCCCTCCCTCATAGGGCACTGAGACTTTAACTATGCTGAAATTCCTGTCCAGTGATTGAACGTTGGCTAGCAATTGGGAGTTGCTTCTTCAGATGGTGATTGGGAAAGCTGGATAGAAAATTGGAAGTGGTCTGGGAAGGTGGTACTGCTACTACGAGAACTAATGTGCTTTAAGGACAATTCAGAGGAAAAGATTTTTTCCCCCTTAAATTCACATATACTGCCCAAAGTCTCTATACATCACATACATATAACATATATATATATATATATATATATATATATATTTAAGAATTACATATGTCCCCTAATACATTGTTGGTGGAACTGTGAATGGATCCAACCATTCTGGAGAGCAATTTGGAACTATGCTCAAAAAGTTATCAAGGCGCATGCCCTTTGACCCAGCAGTGTTTCTATTAGGCTTATATCCCAAAGAGATATTAAAGGAAGGAAAGGGACCCACATGTGCAAGAAGGTTTGTGGCAGCCCTTTTTGTAGTGGCTAGAAACTGGAAACTGAATGGATGCCCATCAATTGGAGAGTGGCTAAATAAATTATGTTATATGAATGTCATGGAATATTATTGTTCTGTAAGAAACGACCAGCAGGACGATTTCAGAGAGACCTGGAGAGATTTGCATGAACTGATGCTGAGTGAAATGAGCAGAACCAGGAGATCGTTGTACACTGCAACAACAATACTATATGATGATCAATTTTGATGGACATGGCTCTCTTCAACAATGAAATGTTTCAAACCAGTGCCAATTGTTCAATGAAGAAAGCCATATACACCCAGACAGAGGGATGTGAAATGTGGACCACAACATAACATTTTCATGCTCTCTATTGATGTTTGTTTGCGTTGTATTTCCTTTTTCTGATTTTTTTTGTTCATGTAGATAACATTTTTTCTTGCACAGCAAGATAAGTATGGAAACGTATACACATATTCAACTTGTCAAGTATTTTAATATAATTAACATGTAGTGGACTTCCTGCCATCTAGGGAAGGGGAGGGGACTAGGGGATAAATTTGTAAAGGAAAGCTTTGTAAGGATCAATGTTGAAGAATTACCCATACATATGTTATGCAAATAAAAAGCTTTAAAATTAAAAAAAATAATTACATATGTCCCAACAATTATTTCCAGATACCACTGCCATAGATATGGATTAAAGAACAATTACTTGTACTTGGGAGGAACTCAATAAATGTGTTGATGTGAATGGAATTTGTACCTAGTCCCTCAAGGGACACATCTGCATAAATTTGCCTAGGTTCATCTTAAAAAGAGAAAAGACACTGTGAATGATTGGATCTTTGAAAAAAATCCCAGAGGCTAACCAGAGAAAATTTGATGTGTGAAATACACATGGGTAGGTTGAATTTCTCACTATTAGAGAACCCAGAATTTGGAGGATATCTAAAGATAATCTGGTCCCCAACTTTACCTCTAGAAAGATGAATGTTTAAACTATCCAAGGCTTCTAGGTTTATGATTTTATGATGATTGAAAATCATGTAGAATAATTTCTTACTCATTTAATATACTAATTTAATTAATTATTTGAATTAGATGGTCTCTGCGTAGTAAAATTTAAAGCTTTTAAAATGTTACATTTTGAAATATATATACAATACAATATAGAAAAATCTATTTTAAAAATAATTTTCCATTTCTATTTAATATTCATAGATTTACTTTTATTTTTGAATGTTTAACTCCAAATATCATAGTAAATCTATGGGTTTCTATATTATTTGGCTAGATAATTCAACTTCTTAAACTAGGGTCAAGGATTAGAATTCTGATAGAGGTCCATTAACTTCATTCATATCTGCACATAACTATACAGCTAAGAAAGCTTAATTCCATCAACTCAAATTTATTTCTGCTACAAGATAAAGCTGCATAGTCTTCTGAATATACACAGATACTTGCATATTCAGAACTTAGGGCTCCTTGAGCCAAGTATCTTGTTAGGAAACAGAATTGAACCTAAACACCAGGCTGATTGACTTGGTAACTTTTTCTTATTACTCTATACCTAACTTGATAACTAGAACAGGAAAAGTAAAATGGAGTGGAGTGAGGGGACATGAGAGACCACATTTTCATATGTTAAAGACAGAATATTAACATTTTTAGCTAAAATCTTATGTGGTGAAACTTGAAAGCAGACTTGGTAGGACATGAACAGAAGGATAGCTTGAAATTTCTCTTCCTCTCATCACCCTTATATTTTTGGATTTGATTCATTCTACTCAAGGCCTTGATATTTAGCCTATAAGATTCTGGCCAGGGATGGGAGGAGGGGTGACAATTTAAAAATGACTAAAGGGAAGCAATTGGAAGTTCAGATAAAGTTTGGAGCACATTTGCAAGTCCCCAGCTTTAGTCAATGATTTTCTGATGTTTAGCCACATCTCTCCCTTCACATGAATAAACATGATATATGTGAGTATATATATATATATATATGTATATATATACACATACATATATGTATGCATGTATGTGTATATGTGTGTATGTATATATGCTAATTGTGTGTGTGTGCTGACAGAGTGAAGGGGAGGGAAATACAATGAGAAAACTTTTGCTACTTTTCTTAACATGGCAATTTTATGTCTACTTTAGGCTTTTCATCCACTTTCCTTAACTTTTTTTCATGATTTATACAGAACACTATATGATTATCTTGTTATAATCCTCTGAAGATTCCTACTCTCTAAAACTTTTAACATCTCTCCACTGTTTACCAAACAAATGATCAATTCCTCATCTTGATAATTAAGATCTTGCCCAATCTGACTCCAATTTGATTTTCCAACCTTTTCTCACATTCAGCTTCTTTATACAGTGGGTTTTCCAATCAAAATGGGGGTGGTGACCCTTTGATCTAGCTGACACTTGCTGCCCCTGCCTCTCCCTTAGGATGTGTGATGGCAAGTGGGGTAGCTCTCCTCTTCCTCACAGGAGTTGCTACTTTAGAGCTGGCCAGGAGGAAGTGCCCTGCCCTATGCTCTTACCCAGTAGTAAACTTCCTTTCTCTCCATTCCTGCCTATTGAAACACTTGCTACAAAGTCACCCCCATAAAGCTTTCCCTGAGCCCTCTCATAGCTGAAAATGATTTTTTTCTGCCTCAATTTTCTCATCACACTTTTTTTTGACCTCTCATTTACACTTAACAGCAATCTGTCTTGTATCATCCATTTATGTATCTTGTCTCCACAATTAAATTGTAACAAGCTTAGTGAGTGCTGGGATTGTGTTGCTTTTTAATCTTCATAACTTGCTATAGTACAAACTAGAGCCTTTTCTATAGTAGGTGTTGGTTGATGTCTGCTAATTAAATTGAAGTAAAAGCTTTAAAAAGTGCTTTAGATTTTCCAAAGAAGTCAAGAATCAATCAACACACATATATTAAGTATTTACTTTGTGGCAGGTACTGTGGTAAATGCCAAGAATAAGAAGACAAAAATAAAACATCCTCCTTCCCCTTAATCAAAGAGCTTCCATTCAAGTGGGTGAAACAACAAATAAAAATATGTATATAAACAAACAAGTATATATGAAATGAATTAAAGGTACTTTTTGAAGTAGGTACATTTGTACTGTGAGTAGATAGGTGAGAGCAAGGAAGGTTTGGTGATTGACTTGAGTCTAAAAAGAAGCCTAAGAGTCTAAGAGATGGAGGTGAGGAGTAAATTCATTTCAAGCATGATGGGTAGATAATATAAAATCATGGACCCAGGAGATGGCATGTCATATGAGCAGAATGGCAAATAGGTCATTATGGCTGGAACACAAAATTTGAAGAGGAGCATGAACTAAAGGGGACTGGAAAAATAGGAAGGAGCAAGGTTGTTTAAGACTTTAAATATTAGAGTTTATATTTTCTTTCTGGATAGGCAATAATAATCCATTAGAGTTTGTTGGATAGCTGAGTGGGTGGGAAAAATAATTAGACCTAGGCTTTAAGAAAATCATTTTGTTAGTTGAGTTGAGAATATATTTAGGCAGGAAGACCAAAGAGGAACCTCTTAAAATTATTCAGACAAGAGGTTAACCAAGGTGGTAGTTGTGCGATACAAGATACTTGTAGAAGAATTGCTTATTTTAGTGAGTGTTCATTTGAGTTTAGATAACATAAATTTGTAATGAATCCTGTCAACATAATTGCAGGGCTTTCTTTATTTCTGTTTAACAGCAAGCACATTTAATGAGTCCAAATGAGGAAGATGGCTAAGTTGGTGAGGGGTTAATCAACTAGAGACTAGAGTAAAGGAAGAAATGGTGAACATCAGTGTCAGGCAGTGGTGGGATGTAAATGGGGAGAAGAAAAGATGAGAGCAGATAGCCTTGTCTACCACCTCTTAATAAAGTATTAAGCAAAGACCTTGGCTTAGAGGGTAAAGAGGGAGAGATTAGTGTTGTTTCAGGATGGTCGAGAGAAAAATTTTTTTTTCATACTTATTGACTTTATTTTTTTATTTTTTAAATTTTTTATTAAAGCTTTTTATTTGCAAAACATATGTATTGGTAATTCTTCAACATTAACCATTACAAAGCTTTCTGTTACAAATTTTTCCCCCCTACTCCCCACCCCTCCCTTAGATGGCAGGAAATCCACTATATGTTAATTATGTTAAAATACTTGACAAATCGAATGTGTATACATATTTCCACACTTATTGTTGTGCAAGAAAAATCCTATCTACAAGAAAAAAAAAGATCAGAGAAAGGAAACACAATGCAAGCAAACATCAATAGAGATGATGAAAATGTTATGTTGTGGTCCACATTTCACATCCCTCTCTTTGGGTATATATGGCTTTCTTCACTGAACAATTGGAACTGGTTTGAAACATCTCATTGTTGAAGAGAGCCGGGTCCATCAGAATTGATCATTGTTGTTGCTGTGAATAATGATTTCCTGGTTCTGCTGATTTCACTCAGCATCAGTTCATGGAAGTCTCTCCAGGCCTCTCTGAAATCATCCTGCTGGTCATTTCTTACAAAATAATGATATTCCACAACACTCATATATCATAATTTATTCAGCCATTCTCCAATTGATGGGCATCCATTCAGTTTCCAGTTTCTAGCCACTACAAAAAGGATTGCCACAAACATTCTTGCCCATGTGGGGCCCTTTCCTTCCTTTAAGATCTCTTTGGGATATAAGCCCAATAGAAACACTGCTGGGTCAAAGGGTATACACAGTTTGATCACATTTTGAGCATAGTTCCAAATTGCTCTCCAGAATGGTTGGATCCATTCACAGTTCCACCAACAATGTATCAGTGTCCCAGTTTTCCCACATCCCCTCCAACATTCATCATTATCTTTTCCTGTCATCTTAGCCAATCTGACAGTGTATAGTGGTACCTCAGAGTTGTCTTAATTTGCATTTTGGAGAAAAGATTTTTAAAAGTCATTGTGAAGAGTAGGAAATAGAATCCATTGAGGAGTGGAAAGGATTGTCCTGTTTTAGTGAGGGTCCAGTTGAATTTAAATAATGTAATTTTTAATTGATTCTGTCAGCATAATTGCAGGACTTTATCTTTGTTCAGCTGTATATCATGGTAGATTCAAAGGAAGAAGATGATGAAGTTTAGTGATCAATAAATCAGCAAAAAATCAACATGTACACTGGGGATATAAATAGAGACAAAAACAATCTTGCTTCCCAAGTACTTTACATTCCAATGGGGAAACAACTATGTACGTATTAGATATATATACTCTAACTGGAAGGTGTTCTTGAGGGGAGAGACTAGCAGTGGGAGCAATAAGGTAGAGTAAGGAGTGAGAACTATGGAAAGTTGCCTCCTGAAGGTAGGATTCGAGGAAAGTCCTAAAGGGAACCAGGGACACCAAGAGTAGAAGTTATGAAGAACATTCCAAGCATGGAGCATTACCAATCCAAAGGCAAAGGAATGGGAGCTAGGGTCAAATTTGAAAAATAGCAAGAAGGCCAATATAGCTGGATGATAGAGTGTGAGGAAGGGAGTATAGTAGATATAATTCTAGAAATGCTAGGAAGAAGACAGGTTGTGAAGGAAATGTCAAATAGAAGTGGTTTTATATATTTGATTCAGGAGGTAATAATTGGAATAAGAGTTAGGGTGATGGTAACATGGTCAAATCTGTACTTTACGATGATTCCTTTTATGGCTGAGAGAATAGAAGAGACTTGAAAAAGAGAGATAAATTGTAAAGAGATTTCAATAGTCTGAGTCAAAGTTTTGAGCTCCTGTACTAGAGTGAGTGGAGAAAAGGATATATAAAAGATGATGTGAAGGTAGAAACGACAAGATTCGAAAATATGGATATATGTGAGAGTGAAAAGTTGATAAAGACATTAAGTTTAAAGGTCTGGGTATCAGTCAAAGTGTTAGTATCTTTGACAGTAATGATGATATTGGGAAGAAGGAAGAATTTGGGGAGTGCTAAAGATCATATTTTAGATATGTTGAGTTTAAGGAAATGAAAAAAATCAAAATTGTGACTATCTTTGTATGTAGCTAAAGGGGAATGGAACAGCATATCAAAGGATTTGAATATATTGAGGAAGTGGGATGTTTGAGCATTTAAGAAAGGATTGCCATGTTTGTTGAAGTCTTATGAGTTTGGTGAGTGCTTATATCTTTACCCTTACTGAGGAGAGCAATGTTCTGAGCCTGATGACCCTGGTGGGAGGTATGGATCACTGCTGAGATAGGATGTAATTTAAGGTGTTCAAAGGCAATTAGTGATGTGGGAATACAGGATTGGTTATTTAAGTCAGGAAATCATATGCATAGAAATGAGAGTAGAATTCATAAGAGTTGTTATGATTACTAAGTGATATAGAAAGTGAAAAGAAAAGGACCCAGGAAAGATATTTGGGGAATATGATTTTAGTGAATTTAACCTAGAGAAGAATCCAAGAAAGGAGATATCCTGCCGGTTGGAGGAGAACCAGGATGTAGAAATTCCATGAAAAATATAAAAAGGAAATAATTTATAGAAGAGGGTGATTGACAATGCCAAAGGATGCAGAGAGATCAAGAAGGAGCAACCATTAGGGAAAAGATATTAGATATGGCAATTGGGAGATTATTTGGTAAATGGAGAGAACAGGTTTCCATTAAATGATGATGTCAAAAGGCACATTTCAGAGAGTTTAGAGGACAGAAAGGGATAGAATAAAAAGTTGAGATTCCTGATATAAACGACTTTCTCAAGGAATTTAATCAAGAAAAGTAGGCGAGATGATAACAAACGATTAAAGAATTTGCTAAAGAGTAAATGTGGATAGGTTGAGGGAAAAAGGAATTAGAAAGCAGAGAAAAGTGAAATATTGAACTGGTTCAAGATGGGGAAGTAAGGATATTGTAACTTAAACAGGGAAGTTGTCTTGGAAAAATACTGAAGTGTAAAAAGCTTATACATCATAGCGAGGATGAAGAATAGATTTGGAAGGAGGTAGACACAAGGAGAAATGGAATGAAGGGTGATAGAAGATAAAGGAACCTCCTAGTTGCTGATCCTGAAAATTAAGTACTTTCAGGAAAGGGGAAAAATCAAGAATCTTTACATCTACCTAAGGTGGAATGGAAGATTAGACCGAAGCAATTGAAAATACTAAGGAAGTGGGAGGTTGATGCATTTAGGGAAACATCACCATGTTTGTTGAAGTCTTATGAGTTAGGTAAGTGCTCTCTCAATTGTGCCTTCACCTCTACTGGAAAGGGCAATGCTCTGAGCTGGTAGAGATAGAGAAGGATTATTAGCTCCGTTTTACAGATGAAGAAATAGTACCTGAAAGAGTAAACAATTACTTTATTACCACAGGGAGATTCAATGGTTTTTATTAGAAAATAGGTCTCCTTGCTCTTAGTCTAATTCTCTTTCTGGTATATCAATTAACAAGCATTTATTAACCACCTGCTATATGTGAGCCCTCTGATAGCTTAAAACTGCATCGTGACTCTGGGGATGCCATGTATGCAAAATAAAGTAAGGTATTTTAATATTTTGCAGGGTTGAGTGAGGAGGAGTGATGCACCATAAACTGAATGGATCAAGAAAGGCTTCGTATATTAAATGTTTTTGCATTTGTCCTCTCTGCCTGACTTTCAAACCAGGATTGATGTGTGTGTGTGTGTGTGTGTGTGTGTGTGTGTGTGTCTAACTTCAGTCAATGTCCTTGAACATTTAAAAAAAAACTTTCCAATTAAATCTGAGATATAAATTAAAGTTCTGGACACTTCTCATTTTCCCTGTCTCTAGTTCCCTCAGCCCTGATAGCAACCTGTTGATTTTCATTGGTGTTTACCTTCCTGAGAACTTATTAGTAGATATCATATGACTCCCCAGTAATTACATGCCCATGTAGAGGTCTCAGTACTTATGCTCAGCAGGTGAAAAAAAAGTCATTAGCACAGCAATATCCCTGGCACTTTGGGGTGAAGGGGGCACAAAATCCTGTTCTAATTCGATAATTGCATGTTATTCACCATGGCCAGGGCTATTTTTCTACAAAACAATAAAAAATGAATCAATGATTCACTTTCCATAAGACACTTGTTAGGCTAGGTAAAGAGCAACACAATACATAAGGTTATATGAAGGCTTCCTATCATTTCTCACATGTAAACCTTTGGATTTGCCAGATAAGGGGGATAGTTGAAAGTCTCTGACCAGCTGATCTGGTACCCAGTGGGGTTTAACTCAATTCAGCAAGCATTAATTAAGCATCTATTAAGTTCAAGGCACTGTGCTAACCATGTCTAAGCAAAGACAAGATTAAAATAACTTCTGCCTTCAAGGAGTTTACGTATTCTTGGGGATTGGGAGTCAGAGAATATATATATTCTCTCTCCCTTTCCCCCCTTTCCTTTTCTTTCCCCTTTTCTTTTCCCCTCATTCTCTCTTTCTTTCTCTCCTTCCTCTTTATATTTATACATATATGTGTATATTTGTGAATACATATATATATATGTATATATATATATATATATATATATATATGAAGGAAATGGCAAACCACTCCACTACTTTTGCCAAGAGAACCCCAAATGAAGTCAACTGAGAGAAATAGATATAATACTTAAGCTGGTTCTTGTTTTTAAATAGCTTGTTATTTTTCCAAATATATGCAAAGATTGTTTTCAACATTCACCTTTGCAAAATCTTGTGTTCCAAATTTTTCTCCCTCCCTCCTTGCTCCCCCTACTTCTAGACAGCAAGCAATCCAGTATAGTTAAACATGTGCAATTCTTCTAACCCTATTTCCATTTTCATCATGCTGTGCAACAAAATTCAGATCAAAGCAGGGGGAAAAACCCATGCAAGCTAGCAACAATAGCAAAAGGTGAAAATACTACTCTTTGATCCACATGTAGGTTCCAAAGTTCTCTCTCTAGATGTGAATGGCACTTTCCATCACAAGTCTATTGGAATTATTTTGAATTACCTCATCGTTGAAAAAAACCAAGTCCATTACAATAGATCATCACATAATCTTGTTGCTGTGTACAAATGTTCTTTTGGTTTTACTTATTTCACTTAGCATTAGTTCTTCTAAGCCTTTCCAGGCTTTTCTAAAATCAGTCTGTTGAGCTGATTCTTAAAGAAAGGTATTCAGAGGTGAATGATAGGAGGAAGTATCCTCTAAAAATGACACAGAATAGGAGATGCACTCTCATATTTGGGATATGGCAAAAAAGACAGTTTAGTTAAATGACATGAAATCAGTTCAGAAAAGTAAGATTGTAAAATTATTTAAATGTTAAAGAGACAGGACTTTGTATTATATCCTAAAGGATCATTATTATAATTGTTGTTGTTCAGTAATTTCAGGCTCTTTTTAACCCCATTGGGGTTTTCTTAGCAAAGATACTGGTAGTGATTTGTCATTTCCTTCTCCAGTTAATTTTACAGATGAGAAAATTGAGATAAACAGGGCCAAGTGACTTGCCCACTATCCCATAGTTAGTAAATATCTGAGGCTGGCTTTTTAGGTTTTCCTGCCTCTAGGTCTGGTGCTCTCTCCTCTGTGCCACCTGGATGCACATAAAGAACTCTCATAAATATTATATAATTATAATGCATTAATTATCTCTGGATTAATTATCTGATTTATGGATTATCATTAACAAATTTTAAGAAATCTCAAGTTAACCTTTCCTGATGCATTATTTGTTCCTGAGTTGATGTATGTTTAGGGAAGTAAGGCTAATTTTAATATCATTTCTAAGTAAAGCATAATTAGAAAAGTAAATCTTTTCTATCTGCCTTCTCCTTTGCCCCCCAACTGTTTTCCAAAACCAAACATAAATAGTTTTTAAGGTATCCACACCATTGCTAAGCCTTTTTGTCTAGAGAGATGGAGGGTGACTCTGTTGTCAGATAGATGCAGACAGGTTGCCACGTATAGGAGAGGAGCTGTGCTTTCCACATACTTCTGTTTCCAACTGCTAATATTCCTGAACTGCCTGGTGTGAAACTTTCTCCTGTTGATTCCCCCAAATCGATATGACAGCCCTTCATTTGTTCCCAGCACGGCTTCTTGCTTATCTTGGACTCAAGAAACCCATAAAAACCACTGGCAAGATATTTCTTGCACTGAATAATGTTCTCTTGGACTCCAAATGCCCATCTCCATCTTGAGAAATGACTGCTCATCTTTTCTGGCTTTTTATCTCTGCATGCGGACTCTCCTTGTTTCTCCTTGAATTGCACAAGCTGGGTGGAAAAAGAAGGTGGACAAACAGGCAGAGAGGCCTGGTGGAGGAGCCTGAAGTGGAGAGGAGAGGGTGGCTGGGAAAAGCCTTCTGAAAGAATAAAGAAAATCATGAGTCTGAAAAGGGAGACACATGGAGTGCACAGCATTTGTCTTCTGGTATAGTGAAAGAAAAGTTATGCTGAAGCACATATTTATTTAGACATGAGAGCTGAATCATTTTTTTCCCTAGCTATTCCAGAAAAAAAAATAGATGGGACTCAGCATAGAAAGGTATGTTTGTGATATCCTAACTGTATTGATCCAGTCCAGTAGGCAACCAATCAGTTTTCCACTTTCTTTTTTGGAAATCTAGGCTTGCATAATAATATTAAGAAAGTTAGAGCTGGGCTAAGGGATCAAAATAAATCTTTTTCCTGTTTCATCAAAGAATTACTTAAGCAATCGAAATGGTGTTAGCTTCTAATAAACAGTTCTTAATAATGGTATTTTAAGTTTATGGAACACCTTCTCCATATAAAAAGTGTTAAGTACTTTGCAGTCAGCACCCTCCCCACTAGCTTGTGAAGTCAGCACTGAAGAGAGAGGAGTAAATAGAAGAAAATCAAAAGCACCAGACTGGCCTTAGGTCTAGGAGCAATCTGCATTTTGGGGCTTCCTCTCAGTGCTCAGGACTAAGAACAGAAGTGCTCCTTTCTCTATAGGTACACAGAATCTCAGGCCAACTTACTACCATTTCCAGAGGAGATCTCTCCTATATCAAAAGCAGATCAGCTGAGAAAACCCCATGGGGTATTGTCTGGTCCAGTTTCATATTCATCTATAGTAGTTTCACTGACAACACCTCTAAAGTTATTAACAGCCTAACAGGACATTAAGCTTTCTGTTCTCCATACATTTCCTACACCTCCCCTATCCTACAACTAGCATCTTTAGTTTATTTTAAAAAGTCTCCCTCTTTATAATCTGTGGTACATCAAAATGAGGAATAGTTCACTCCAGTATTGTGAACATGGATAAAGCTGGTTGCTGACCCTTCCCATCCCACAAATCCAATGGCTTTGCAGGAATTAAGGTGGCCAAATTTCTTGTTTGTTGAATTCCTGAATTATTTCCTGAATTCTTGTTTCTAAGAAACATGTTAGACCTAGCCAAGTTTTGCTAGTTCAACTAGTAATGACTACCTCATGCTAAGGATAATCTAAAACCTTTCCTCAAACTCTTCAGATCACTCCCAAACTGATGACTAGTTGCTAGCATCTGTTAGAAAACAAACCCCATATTATAGACCCTATCATCCCACATGCCAAGGATAGAGTAATTGTTCTGGGTTCTTCCCCCCATCCCCACAGCCACCTTCTGAGGCAGGACACTTGGGAAAAAGGCTATTAACTGTGGAACTGTTGCTTTCATGTGACCAGAGCAATGAAGCATTTCTCCTGTAATTTGTGAGACACACATTCTGTCTGAAAAATTCAAGAAGTAAACAAGAGCAAAGGAGTGATTAGAAGCAGCCTATTTTGGAAACTGAGTCTCACTGACATTGTGGGTATTTGTCTGTAGCAGAGAGGTCATTTGACCAAATGAGAGTGACTATTGAACTCTTGCTCCTTTTTTTTGGTGGTGGAGGGGAACAAAGACTGTAAATCAGCCAAGCTATTCCTTATCAGATATCAATCTGCATTCTTCAACATCTTCCATCTCTACTTTAAGGCCCTCACCTGTACTTTTCTCAACAATTGAGACATACGGAAAGCAATCTGACCCTGGAGCAGAGCAACGATGAATTAATTCAAGGGGCTGGGAGCCATAATTTCTACTTAGAAAAACAGTTCTGTTGCCCATATTTTCATGCTGTCCCTTCCCCTTCTACCACTTGTAACAATGCCACTTATTTGGCTTTCAGGCCAAAGGTTTTATGTTATCTGTTATATGATGCTTTAATTACTGTTGTTTATTTATTATGATTGTATTTGAATTGCCACAGTGTGCCAACAGTGCCTTGGCAAAGGGCATTTCAAAGCAATATTGTTATCAGTGAGGCAGCTGGCCTGCATTACAGTAGAAAATACAGGGAAGTGATGCAAGAAGGAAAGGATTATTACTTTAACTTTTTTTCTTGGTGTGTAAATGTGTTCCTGCATCTAATTTTTTTTTCATGTTTATGCTTAGAATGAATGCATATAGAGGGAAGTATGAATTTTTTCCTGAGTTGTGTATAGAGTTTGGCAGAACTGATTTTAAAAATAATCTTTATTAAATATATATATATATATATTCATGTAATTCATGTGTATATATGTGTGTGTATAATTTGTAATAGCACACAAAGTGTTTCCAGGAAGGCATGGTCTTTGCTTTTCCTCTAGAAACACTGATGTCTGTGTCCTGTTATTTCTTCTTAGAAACACATTGTAATCTATTTGTTTAAAGGAAGGAATATGGTTAGTGGCCATGGAATTCAATTGAGTTGAATTCTATTCTAAAGGTAATTACCGAGTGCCCACTATGTTCAAAGCACTGTAAAAATAGAATGAAGATGACTGGTCCAAATGGGAATTCATCTTGTAACATTAATCTCATTAACATCACTATCTAATAAGCCATAACTTATATTCACTTCTACAGTAAGTAACTAAATCTACAGATTTCTTCTTCTTCAAAGGTTTCTACATCACTAAATATTATGCTTTCTCCACTAAAATGAACCCAATGCCTAGGTTCAGTATAGAAAAAAAGAGGTTATAATAGTCACTTTTCTTCAAGGGACTTACATTATTTTTCAGGGTGGACAAATAGATTGTTAGCACTTTGGAGAAATCAGTCTCTGGATATTTATTTTCTTGGTGGCTGTTGTATTTCTATTCAGTAGAAAGCTTCCTCTTGTTTCTTCCTTCAGTGCCTTAGGCTGTTTGGTGGGAAAGCCATTCTAGAAATATAATAAATCTATTGCAAATGAATAAAAACATCCACAGAGAGAATAGACAGGAGGCAATAGAAGAGTGAATCCTGGATTGGCAGCTCTCAGTAGAAAGAGAGCAGCTGCCTTCTGTGCAAATGAAGAACAGGGACCAGGAAAGCAATTGAGGAGAGGCGGGGCACAGCCTCAGGCTTAATCTACTCCTTGGAGGAATAGTGGAAGCTGCCGTCTGTGTGGAAAGTGGCTTGGAGCCAAGAAGGCAAGGGGAATCTTCAAGGGGATAAATACTAAGAGATTTTCAGCCCTTTTGGGATAGGTGCCAGGGAAAGAGGCCAAGATTCCAGGGAACACAGCCAGGACAGGGTTATTATAATCCCTGGGAGGATTCATTTGCCAGCTACTAAGGCAAAAGAAAGCAGCACCCTGAAATGGAGACTAGCTATTTTGGAGCAATTAGCCTCTGGTGCCTGCTGCTACCATTGGAAAAACTCCAAGAGTAGGAAAGGTATCAGAGAGGGCAAGAGGTCCTGATCTGTTTTGGTTGGGATGGCTTCATTCCTGAAGCTTTTCTTAGACAGCTCAACTTCAGGGAAGATCCCAGAACTCTTTGGTGGTCAGCTAATCCATTCCCTTACCCCTAGGGTATGTGATACCCAACTTAAACTTTTGCAGGCATGAAAACGTCTGACTTTTTCTTGAAAATCTCCAGAGGAAAACACGGGGAAAATTCTGTACTTGTAGCTAGAAGAATTGGCTTCAATTCTTGGTTCTTCAACTGAATGTGTGTGATCTTGGAAAAGCCATTTAACTAACTACTCATTTACCTATTTCAGTTTCCTAAACTGCAGAATGACAGTTCGATTGGATGATCTCTTATGTCATCAAAAAAATCCACGATCCTTACTTGTTGCTATATTCCAAGGATGACTGCAGGATCAAAATGTGTTTTAATGTATGACCTAGATCTCTTCTGCTGTGATTTAAACCTACTTCCTTTTATCTTGTTTTTAGTCAAAATAGGAAAAAAATCTGCACAGTTACCAGTCCCTTCCCTGTTTCTGTTAATCTTCCCCCTGGGAAGAAAGGCTGCATACTTCAGATTTCATAGAGAACAGGAAAAAAATACATTAAGATAATGTTAAAGTTTTTTTTTTAAACAGCCAATTATTTCTCCAGCAGGAATTGGTGCCAACAGTGGAAAAAGTCCTGCATCTGTATTCTGAAAACCTGAGTTTGAATTCTCATTCTGCACTGTATAGTCTGTAACATCCCTGATATTTTTTAGATTTTATCTCAATTGGACAAGATCATTATTTCTCAAACTTGCTGGTCTCAGCACCATACTTTACTCTTAATAAGTATTGGGGATCCAAAAGAGTTTTTGTTTAGGTGGGTTAAATAATATTTATCATATTATATCATATATCATATCACATATATATTATATCATATTAGAAATTTAAATGGATAAATCTAAAATATGTATTGATTCATGAAAACAGCAATAGCAAACATTGCATATTGATAAAATAACATGTTTTTATGAAAAAAATTTTAAATAATTTAATGAGAAAAGAGGCATTGCTTTACATATTTACAAAATATCTTTAATGTCTGACTTAATAGAAGATAACTAGATTCACCTATCTACTTCTTACCCATTAAAATCTGATCTTTTGGTTGAAATATTTAAAGAAAATTCGTGGATTTGGAAAAAAAGAGTAGTTGGAAATATGTAACTGGGAAAGGGAAAAGCATTTTAAGAGACATATAACATCTTAGTGTTATTATCAAAATAGTTTGAATCTGCAAGCTACCTGAAAAAAAAAGTTCTCATGCACTCCCAAGGATCTGAGAACTACTTTAAGAACTACTGGACAAATTGATCTTTAAGTTTTTTTTCTGCTCCAAATTCTACCTTTTTTTGTGTTCCTACTCTTCACTTCAGAGTTTAACCTCTAACTAGAACCACTGATGGCCTTATTCTTTCTCCAAGACCTTGAATAAGAAAGTATTTCCTAATACTTTCCTTCCCCAAAACTTGTGTTTTGGCATCTAACAGGACCAATTTGAACCAACTATGTGAACCATTGCTTTAGACTAAAGAGCAACTTGTCCAACCTAGGGAATGATTCTGGAGCTATATCTAGGAACATTAGAAGAAGGAGAAAAAAAGGGCATTAGTTTTCTTTCAGTAACAACCCAAGGGAAGAGTCCCAGAAGGGAAACTCAAGTGAGTAGGCAATGGAAGAAAAACCATAGGTAAAACCAAACAGGTTATTCCCATAATGCTTCCACTCAGAAAATTCCCACTAAATCTCTCAAAAACCTGATAGATGTTTCCTTTATTGAGCCAACAGAGGTAAATCTCATCTAATGAAAGTACAAAAGTAGGTAATGTTTCAATGATTTTCCTTTCTTTAGTGCAAGTAACTTCCCCTAGTAGAGTTGGAAGACTGAAATCTCTATTCTGCCATAACTGTGGTGAGTGCTGTCAAGTCTAGGACAGATCCTGGTTATCTCAAGAATAAAATAATTCTAAATAAACTATTTGGTTTTAGAAGTAACCACATTACTGTCATTTGTGAAATGATATATTGTACTTTTTTGTCTTTATATTCTCAATATATTCTCTTTATATTCTCAAGGTTTTGTACATAATAGAATTAATAAGTGATTACTGAGTTCAATCTAATTATAGGATTATAGAAAGCAAGAATGTTCCAAATGGAAAAAATCTTGGAAACCATCATCAATCCCACCCCCTTCATGGTACAGTTAAAAGAAATTGAAGCCTAGAAAAAGGAATTGATTTTTATCAGGATCATATAATTAACAAACTGCTAAGATGGTTATTTGTTTAGTTCATAGCAATAAGCATTGGACCTATGATTCTAAAAATGCAAGGATCTCACAGGTAAGAACATTCATCACAATATGAGTTGGTACCAAAATTATATGAACAAACTTACAAAAAGCAAATAAAATCAAATTTAAATAACTGGAGAAATATTAATGATTCATGGGTAGGCAGGACCAATATAATAAAAAATGACAATTTTACCTTAACTAATTATATATTCAATGCCAAACTCTATAACCTCTAGTTTCAGAGATTTACCTAGAGCACTAAGTGACTTGTCCAGAATCACCCAATGGGCAAATTTCAGAAGCAAGACTTGGACTCAGGTCATTCTGATTTTGAGACCAACTCTGTACTATACCACACTGCAGCTCAAATTTATATTAAAATAAAGTTTCATTATCTAAATTTTGGAGACAAAGAAAGAATTATGATAAATGTCTAGAAGAAGATAATAGTAATTTAAATTCATATTGTAAGGTTTAGTTCAAATTCCATATTTTCCACATGACTTCTCCCACTGCTTTATCAGTCTAGCTTGATTTCTCAAAAAGGGGAGGCAAATTCTGGTTTTTATGGCCTGTATTTATCCCTCAGTTTGACATATGTCTATCTATGGACATATGTCTATCTGTTTGTCTGTTTCTGTGTCTCTCAGAGAGAAAAATTAACACTAGTTGTGTGATATTGGATAAGTCACTTATCTTGCAAAAAAAAAAACCCCAAATGAAGTCATGAAGAATTGGACGACTGAAAGAATAACACCAATACACATTCATACATATTATATATAATATATGGGGAGGGGAGAGACAGAGAGGGAAAGGGAGAGAGAGATACATGTGAAGTAGAGGTTAAATATATACCTTCTGATTGTTTAAACATTTCACCTCTCTAATAAATATCTAATTGGTCAGATCACAGTATATTCTTATAACATTTTTATACAGATGAAATAAGATTATGAAATAAGGGCATCTTGTATATGTATGAGTGCTGAAAGTGGGTAGGTCAAAAAATAATTCCATACCTTTTGTGTTTTGATCAGGGAAAGGGGAGATTATATGTGTTCTAGATTGATGGCAAAAGTGTTTCACACTTTTTGCTACTTAGATCATTGTGTCATAATTTTAGAACTTGAGGTAATCATGTCTAAAGTTCTCATTTAATAGATGATGAAACTGAAACCAAGAGAGGTTAAATGACTTAATCATGGTCATTCAGCTCCTAAGTGGCCATTTGGCACCAAAGAATTCCAGTATTATTTCTACTGTCCCATAGAGGTTCCTTAAATTAGTTATGATCTAGTTTTTGTCACTTTAGTAAAATGTGCATGGTTTGGAATAGATCATTTCTAAAGTCCCTTTTCATGTCTATAATTCTATATTTTACTAAATAGGTGGAAAGAAACATCTTTTTCCTCATTGCTGCACAAGTCACTGTGGGTGGAGGATTCCTCAAAGTACAGAGACTACAGTTTTACTGTTCTAATTCCTGCTTTCCTTATTTGTAAAATATAGGGTTTTTTTTAAAGTCCCTTACACCTTTAACCTATGAAACTATGACTATGATCAACCTAACTCTACCTATGGATAATTCATAAAGACATGGACAATTCACACATAGAGTATTTAATGAACCTATATATTGAAAATGAGATGGGTGGTAGGTAGAGGTGAGGCATGACTACGTATGGGAATTCCTGCAAGGAGACTGAAAGCAGCTTCAAGGCAGTGAGGCTGAAGACTTAGAGCTTCTTAATGTTAGAAAGAAGCAGGAGCTACCATAGGACTGGGCTATTTGCCTGTTTCACAACCACCCACCAGCAGGGGGACTCTGCTAATGAGAGAGAACATGTTGGGCACAGCTGAGCCTCAGTCTCAAACAGACAGGTGCTGACAACCTTGGGATTGGAGCCAGAGGATAAAAAGGACTTTGTGAATTCAGAGAGAAGCTGGTCTTTCTACCACTAGGCTTGTGAGAGTGACAGGGAAGTTGGTAGCCAATACAGGCACAATCTGCCACACTCACTTGGGGGTGAGGAGAGCTTGATGCTTGGGTCTATCACTGTAGCCATCTGAATATCTTGATTTGGAACTAATAGAGCAGCCCAGCATGATAAGTGTCATATGACCAAAATGCTGCTGAGCAATCAACCAGTGTTTCCTTTTCAGCACTAGGGACAGCTACTGACTGTCCAGGTCTATTGAGAAGGTACCAACAAGAGTGCTGTTTGCACATGAACTCCTGGAGCTGGCCACAAGGAGCCAGGCTGAAGTACTGTAACCTACCCCTGCTTTTGTAGTATCTTAATAATGATAAGGAAAAGTATTGAGAATTTTTGAGCTTAGTAATTTTGATCTTTTAGGATGTTTGTAGTAATGGTGGTTGTGATGGTAGTGGTGAAGGAGGTGGTGGTGGTGGTGTGTGTGTGTATGTGTGTGTGGGTGTGTGTGTGTGTTTGTATAAACTACAGCTTAGGGAACTTAAGTGGTTTGCCCATGATCAACTTTACTATCTCCTATCTCTAAGTCCAATATCCTTTCCAATGTTCCTGTTGCTTTTGATAATGTTATTCAGGATATTTCCAGCTTTACTAACCTCTAGTAAAAATAATCTACCTATTTCAGCTTTTTAAATATTTTGACAACTTCTTCTGATCTCTGAGACTTTAACATCTCCCCTGTTCTTTAAACATTTTCAAAGATCAATCACAGTGCCCCCAGAATTACATCCCTCCCCTCAAATAATCAGGAGTTTTACAGCAAAGTTATTGAGGATGGTTGTGTCCTTTTATCATTGCCTCAGTTCCTGTTAATCATTTTTGTGCTATTCACTTGTGTCTATGTTTTTTCTTTTTTTTCCTAAAAATCCCAGTTCCCAAATCACAAGATTTTGTATTATAATAGATAATAGATATAATATAGTTTAATCTTGCCATTTCACATGTCAGAAAATTGAAGACCATGAATGGTAAATAGCTTCCTAAAAGTCACCCAGATAGTTAGTGGCAGAGTTCAGACTTCAATCCAATTCTTTGCACTTCAAATCCAATTAACTATTCCACTGAACTGCCATTTCCCATTTCTAGAGAGAAAATAAGCAAAATAGTTGAGCAGTACTACTTTCTGTCACTTATCTTATTTCAACTCTATGTATGTATCAGGATTAGTCCCACTATGTACTGCACTAATTATTATGTTTACCTCAGCAATAATGTTTATCCTTCACTGATCTCTTTTTTTTAGTCCTCAAGAAACTAAATATGTTCTTTAAATTGATAAGTTTTATCATAGTGTTAGAGATACTAAATGTGTTCTACATATTCTTCCAGGATTATGTCATTCTTTTATATATTTATCTTCAGTTACATGTGCTTATCTTCATATTTGTTTTATATCTGCATTATTGAGGAGCCTATGTAACCACATAGATCTCATTCACCCATCCTTTTATTTAACAAAATTTTTGAGCTCCTATTATGTTTAAACCACTGTCTAGAAATATTTTTTCTACTAAGGTAATGTTTTTAGATGTGTGTTTGCAAATAAACTTTTGTTAATAATCCATTTGGAAGTAGGAACTGTCTATGTATGATGCCTTATGTTAGCAATACTAAATATTTGAAAATTATTTTCTTAAGAGGAGCTGGCAGAATAGAGGAGGTAGATGCATGATGGTAGAATACAGGCCAAAACCCAAATGAATTCTCCCAACATTTTCCTCAAAACAACCTTAATATAATGACAAGAATCAAATTTTGGAGTTGCAGAGCCAGCAAAAAATCAGAGGGAGACACTTTTCAAGCCTAAGATAAATTAAAAGATCTTCAAGTGAAGTCTACAATACCAGGTAGGCAAAGGCCTAGAGTACAGCAATAGCACCAATGGTGAGCCTTGGAATAACTTCAACAGCAGCAGCAGCAGCTTTGAAAGCTCTTAGCTTAGAGATGGTAAGGGGAATCAAACAACTAATCAGAAAGAGATTATAGGGGATCCTTTGCTGGCACTGCATGTAGCCAAAACTGATTGGCAACTCTATTTTGCATAAGAAGTTTTAGGTTAAAGTGCTAGGATTTAGAGGAGTGCTTGTGAGAAGTCATAAGGGAGATGGGAACCTAGTCAGAATTCCAGGGCCACGAGGAGCAGTAATATTTGTAGCTGCAGAGTTGCAGAAACTCTTTCTGGGCAAGTACCAGAGCAAAGACCAGGAGAGCAGTGACCACACATCTCCTCAAATCATACCATTTTGGAAGCACTGAGAACTTGCCACCCCCCCCAAATTATCTCTGAAAACAACAGCATGAAAAAGTCTAAATCTTCAGACAGTGCCTCCCCATTCCTCAGTGAGGAAAGCCTGATTTTAACATAAAGATCAAAGTGAAAAATAGGTTAGAAAATGAGCAAACAACAAAAAAGAACTTGACCATATAGAGTTACTACAGTGTCATGGAAGACCAAACCAAACTTAGAAGAAAAAAAAAACTTTGTGACAGCAACTCCAAAAATCCTGAAAGAAAAATGGCAATTGGACCAAAGTCAGCAAGAATCCATGGAAAAGCCAAAGAAATAGGTCAATGGGAGAAGAAAAATTAGAAAAATAAATGAATTATATTAGAAAATTATAAAAAGAGAATTAACTGCTTGAGTAAAGGGTGTGAAAAATACTAGATGAAATAATACCTTGAAAAACAGAATTAGCTTTATGGTAAAAGATTCACCAAAAATCACTGAGAAAATAATTTCTTAAAAAGCAGAATTGGACAAATGGAAAAATGAAGTTCAAAACCTTACTGAGGAAAATAATTCCTTAACAATTAGAATTAAGTAAATGGAAGCTAAAGACTCCATGATTCTTCAAGGAATAATACAACAAAGTCAAAACAATGAAGCAATAGTAGAATATGTTAGATATCCTATCAGAAAACAACTGACCTGGAAAATAGATAGAGGAAAGATAATTTAAGAATTACTGGGATACATGAAAGTAAAGATTGAAAAAGAGACTAAATATCACATTTCAAATAATTATAAAGAAAACTTCTTTGATATCTTATATCCAGAGAGTAAAATAGAAATGGAAATAATTCACTGATTACCTCCTGAAAGAGATTCCAAAATAAAAATTTCCAGAAATGTTATAGCCAAATCCAGAGCTCCCAGGTCAAAGAGAAAGTACTATAAGAAGTGAGAAAGAGGCTTTTCAAATATCAAAGAGCTACAGTCAGGATCACACAAGATTTAGCAGCTTTCATGGATTAAAGGAATAGAGGGTTTGGAATATTGAGGTCAAAAATACAAAGTATCTAAGATAACAACCAAAAATATCCTATGCAGCAAAGACTGAGTAAAATCCTTCAGGAGAAAAATAGATATTTAATGAAGTAGAGGATTTTCAAGCATACCTGATAAAAAGACCAGAGCAGAATAGAAAATTTGACATTGAAACAAAAGACTTTGGGTGAAGCATAAAAAAAATCAACATGAAGCTGAAATCACAGGGACTCAACGGAGTTAAACTATTTACATTACTTTACAAAAAAATGATACATGTAGCTTCTGAAAACTTTATCATAATAAGAACAGTTAGGAGTCTGTATAGACAGAGGGCATGGGTATGAGACATGTGATGAATGTAGGGGTGAGAAAGAGAAAAGCAATGACAGAAAAGGGAAAGGAGAGAGAGAATTGGGTAAAGTGATACAAAAGAAAGAGCTTTTATTGAGAGGGGCAATAGGGAGTTGAGGGGGTAAAGCACAAAACTCATTCTCATTAGAATTGGTTCAAATAAAGAAGAATATATCTACACACTTAGATATAGATATCTAACTCATCCAATAGGGAAAGGGGAGGGAAAAGGGATAAAACATATTCGAGGGGGATTAAATTAAAGAGAGGTGGGGAGCCATGGTAGCGGAGATCAGACAGGAGTCTCTGTAACCTCCTCTAACCTCCCCTCAAACCAACAACATATGAAGCCTCTAGACTGATTCTGAAGCAAAAAAATCCACAATATCTGGAGAACAACACGATTCTAGAAGAAGATACTCTGGAAGAACCTCAAAACAAGTCTGTTTTAATGGGGCAGGGGGTGGCCTACTGAACCCAGACTGCAGCGCAGGGAGACCGGGGCAGGGAGCTGGAGCAGGGAACTGGAACAGGACTCGGAACAGGAGTGGGAGCGTTGTGCTTTTCACACACCTGGGAGTCTTCTGCGGGCCTCTTGGAACAATTTGTCCTGATTGTGGGCAGGTGATTTGGAGGGTCTGCCTTTTGAGGGGGATAGATTGTGAACCACTGAACCCCTGATGAGCATGGGACCTAGCTGCCATTACACAGCACCTTAAAGCAATCAATCAAACAACAGGACTGATAAGCACCAGAAATAATTCAATCAGCGGAGCTGCCCAGCCCCTGACATAATTCAATCAGCAGAACTGCCCAGTTCCTGAAATAACTCAATCAGCAGAACTGCCCCAGGGCAAATTAAAGTAGCTGTCCCACCTTTGCCCTAAACAGACCTCACACCTTTAAAAAAATGAATAAAAAACCAAAAAGAGTTCTCACCATAGACAA
Organism: Myrmecobius fasciatus; assembly: GCA_023553655.1. Classification (NCBI taxonomy): domain Eukaryota; kingdom Metazoa; phylum Chordata; class Mammalia; order Dasyuromorphia; family Myrmecobiidae; genus Myrmecobius; species Myrmecobius fasciatus. Next base: position 158,836 of record JAJPUD010005428.1, read on the forward strand.
CTTTTATAGAGAGAGGGAAGAACAGACCTCAAATCCTGAGGCCCCTAAAGGTAAAGCAACTCCAGAAAAAGCCCCAAAGAGAGACATAAATTGGTCTCCATGTCACAAGGCTTTCTTTGAAGATTGCATAAAAAATCTTAAAAGAGAGTTAGAAGAAACATGGGGAAACGAAATGAGATCACTGCAAAATAAAATAGAAAAAATGGAAAAAGAATGCA
>JAJPUD010005429.1:9724-37252 GCA_023553655.1 Myrmecobius fasciatus
TTTTTTTTGCAAAGGTCAAGGTTGAAAAGTCACTCATATGTTTTGCAAATAAAAAGCTTTATTAAAAAAAATAAATCTCCACCTTTTATTTTTTATTTATTTATTTATTTTTTTACATTTAAGGGTTCTTTTTTATTATTAATATTTTTTATTTGCAAAACATATGTATGGGTAATTCCTAAACATTAACCCTGACAAAGCTTTCTGTTACAAATCCCCCCCCACTCCCCACCCCTCCCCTAGATGGCAGGATATCCACTACATGTTAATTATGTTAAAATACTTAAGAAATGGAATATATGTATACTTATTTCCACACATCATTTTTAATGCAGGAGAAATTGTATCTACAAGAAAGAATAATCCGATAAAGGAAATACAATGCAAGCAAACCTCAATAGAGAGCATGAAAATGTTATGTTGTGGTCCACATTTCACATCCCTCTCTCTGGGTGTAGATGGCTTTCTTTACTGAACAATTGGAATTGGTTTGAAGCATTTCATTGTTGAAGAGAATCATGTCCCTTAGAACTGATTCTCATATATTATTGTTGTTCCCGTGTATAATGATCTACTGGTTCTGCTCATTTCACTCAGCATCAGTTCATGCAAGTCTCTCCAGGCCTCTCTGAAATCGTCCTGCTGGTCGTTTCTTACAGAGCAATAATTAAATCTCCACCTTTTAAAGGAAAAAAAAAGTATAATAAGACCGCAAATCAAGAAATTATGAACTGATCTATTTTTGTCATAGAGACTAAATTAAAAGATCCTTCTAGATAACTGAAGCTTCCAATCACTGCTATCTTTTGCCTTTGTGCTGGGAGTATTAAATTTGCTACGCTCCTCATTTATTTTACTTTTTTTACTCATATGTAAAATATATACTTTCATAATAAAATACTATTCACTTGATTATTGGGTTTCCTCACATGGGTATAGTTTCTAAATATACATTACTACCAGTTTTCTTCCCCCTATGTTGTTTCAAAAGTTCTGCCTATCCGGAGCTGTAAGCTAGTAATATCCTACAATGTTCACTGATATCTAAGAGGTCCAACTTGCCTGCTTATTTTGGGATCTTGCGATCATTTTATTGGTTGTCTATATAACATTTTGGGAATTTGGGTTTGTCCATTTTAAATCATGGGTTATATATAATTAACTCTTTTCTTGAATTTTGTCTGGTTTTTCTCACCTGCCATGTTTTTTCTTACATTATGTCCATCCACTATTTATCTAACTTGCTAAACATTTTATAAAAATCTCATTTCCAACTCACTCCATTTTAGTTTAAAGTTTTTTTTTAATTAAATTTGTAAAATTCTGAATACACACATTTTTGCTCACTTTCACTCTGTCCTTGACCTGGGAACCTGTCCTTCTTTTATTTTAAGCCTCCTGGGAGAAAAGAACATTGTGAAGAGTAAGGTGCTATAAAACCAAGTTTCCAGTTCTCTCCAATTGTCCAAGGAGCAGAAGGAAGACAACATACACACACTAGCTCCAGGGACTTTATGCCCAGCATGGGACAAGATATACATTAAAAAAGTGGGGAGACGTCCTTCTTTATACTGATTCATTGTTGTGTAAAAGCATACTTAGCTTAGTAGAGCAAAAGTAAGGCTGTTTAAGGATTTGATAGTTCTCTGAAATCTGTGAAAAAAGCCCTATGGGAGGTCATGAGTCCTGAGCTTTGCTTCTGGCTCTGTCATCATTGCAAGCTAATCTTGTGCTTGTTAATGCACCAACTCTTTAAGTCCACCATTCAAAGAAGTCCCTAAATCCCATGGTCCTCCTCTCTTCCAAGAAGAAATATCAAACCATCTCCAACCCAACTCCCACCAAGAGCACAGGTTCTTTGTTAGCACATTTCCCTTGAATAAAAAGCAGTTAAGCAGTGCCCTTACACCTAGAGATCTTGCAAAACTTGGAGTTCTACTCTCATTGCCAGTGGAGGGGGCACAGGATATGCAGTCACCCGTACTACCATGATAGTTCCCATGATGCTCAGCAAGAAAAGTGTCAGAGAGAAGCAAACCAAGGACTCAGTGAAGTCATGGGGTGGTGAGGGGTACAAGAGATTACTGACTGAAGGTATTAAGGGAGGTTTTCTCAAGGACAACCATTAGTGATTGGGGTCTTAAGTTGCGCTTGAAAAAATGGGGAGAAACTAAATAAGTAAAGAAGGGTGGTGGTGGACCTATCAGATTTGGGAAAGATTGTGAGGAAACCATGTAGAAAGGGAAATATAGAGTCGGCATGGGGAATAGGGAGCCATCCACCTCGATTGGATCCTAGAATATATGAAGGGAGATAATGAGGTAAATTTGGGCAGGGAGTATTGCCAGCCCCTAGACGGTCTTCAATGGCAATGTAAAGAGGGTGGACTTTCCTTGGTTTTCAGCAAGAAGCCACTGATGATTTAGGGGCAGAGGAATAACATGATCAGGTCTATACATGAAGATTAATGGCTAGAAAAGTGAAGGATGAATTACTGGCCAGAAAGGAGGTGCAAAAAACTTATAGGAGTCCATTGCAATGCCATAACCAATTTAAATGTTTCTACCTACAGTCACTGCCAAGAGTTTATATTTGACTGGAGGGGGGATAGAGTGAAGGTGTTCTATATACATGCAGCTAAGTAAATACAAGATACTTTGAGGAGGTGATAAAAGCCAAATGGGGGCATTGCACTTGTTCAGGTAGATAGTATGAGGGAAGAGGCAGAGGAAATAGAGAGAAGGGGGTAGACACAGGATGTTCTTCTGAGAAAACAATTGGAATTGTTGATAACAGTCTGTGTGTGGGCTAGTAAAGTAAATATAACTAGAAGCTTGGTGGATGGTGGTGCCCCAGGCAATGATGGCTCAGAAGAAGGAAGAGCTTTAGACAGAAACAACATTAACTTGGATTTGGCCATGTTGAATTTAAGATGTCAGTGGGACAAATGGGTGGTGATGTCATAGTGCTAATTGGTTATGTGAGACTGGAGCTCAGAAATGGGGCTAAGGTGGATGGAGAGCTATGTTAATCATATTCCCTGGGTCAAGATATGAGCCCAAAAGGCCATCTTGATCACTATGCCCTCAGTTGCCTGTATCTCTAAGTCAGATGGCAGAGTCTGAGAAGGACCAATCTGCTTTGCCGAACACCTGACACAGAGCCTCCCATAATCCCTGAGTCCTGTGGCTTTGATGCTGATGGTACCCAACATCTCGCCTCCTGTGATCACCTCTCTTGGCCTGTATATGAAGCTCCCGTTTGAATTTCCTCTTGACCCTAATTAAACTTTCTCTGGGCTGCTGCACTCACTCATCCTTTGCCTCATCTTTCAGTTTTAGAAATAATGTGCTCATGTTTCCTTGCTAAATACCAATTAAATCTCTAGATCTCTGCAGCTCCAGGATGGAAAAGAACCCAACTGCACATGCCTGTGATTCAGGGAGCTCAGAATGCAGTCCCTGACAAATAGGCTTGTTTCCCCTCATGCATATGCATCGATTTAAGTGCTTCTCTGTATCAGTCATCTGACATTTAATATACCATAATTGTATTATTAAATCAGAATGTGTATTTGCAATTCTGAAAGCACAGCTGAACTTTAGAGAGGCAAAGTCAAGCCTTCTCTATCTTCAATCCTTGCCATCCTTCTCACTTTCTCTAGGTTGCCTTTGTGCTGCTCCTCCAAACTCCACCATCTCCTTTTCTGTTCTTCACACTTACCCATCTTTCATCCTCCTACTTCACCAATCTCCCTTTTTGTGTCATCTTCTCTCTATGCTTTAAGAGTTCACAAGATTGAGAAAAAGCAAACTCTAAAGCTAGAAGGAGCCTAAGAAACCATGTAATCCAAGCTGTACCAAAAGCAGAGTCCCCTTGTGAAGTTCTGCCTCGTGGCCAGCTTTCTTTTGTTTAGTGATCTCTAGGTAGAGGGAAGACATCAGCTTTCAAGGTCACTGGAATAGTCAGGAGTGTTTCTTCCTGAACTCCAAGCAAAACCAGAGCAGTGTGTGCTTCAATTCCACACTTAAGGGTCAAGAAGAACAAGTCTGTTTTCTCCTCCCCTGGTCACTCTTTCAAATACTTGATCATTGTTTTTTTTTTTTTAAGTAGAAGCAGTTCAATAATCATTTTTAAAGCCCCAACATATGCTTGTTAACGAATCTTTGTTCTTGGAGAGCAGAGCCTAAAAGGAAGAGAGCTGGAACTGCAGAATGAGAGTAAAGTGTGCAAATGAAATCCCAGATTATAGAGCTGCTAAGGACTTTTGAGATTTTTATTCCAAACTATGTTAGAGAAGAAACAACTGAGGCTGAGAGAGGAGAAGCCGAGTGCTCAAAGAGGTACAGAGAGGAAGCAGCAGAACTGGATGTATTCTGATTCCATATCTAGTGATTTCTCTTTCCACTCTTCCATGTTTCCTCTAATAGGTAACACGAGGGCAATGTTTCACCTCAGAGGCTCCCTTTCCCATGTTGCTGCATCATAGAGTGGTCAGAAAATAAATTTTTATTTAGTATGTAATAACTGTAGGTAATGATGTTGTATAGTTCCTCAAGTATAGTTCAGAATCTCAAGAATAAATCACTAGGAAAACATCATCAATTCTGTGTATTCTGCAAAAGGAAAGGAAGTTGGATCAAACACAATATGCTAGAATTCCAAATTAACATATTATGGTTCTGTAACCATTAATTATTTACTAAAAGAGTGCCTGAGGATCACCTGAGGGTTTCTCCTTTTTCTTGGCATTTTACTAATGAAGAAAACTTAGATGATCTCTCACTGGAAGTTGAGGGTTTCAAATTCACTTGGAATTGGTTGATCTCAGGTCAATAGAATTTTTCTAGTAATTAAAGCAAATGATATCAATACTGAAATAAATGCAAAAACTCTCAATATGGCAGAATTTCAGAGCCCTTTCATGTATGTTCATCCTGTATGAATCTCATAAGGCCTTAAAGGAGGAACTATTCATGGTGCTGACACAAAGCCTACTTTAAATAGTCTGTGGATTCTAGTGCTGTTCTAGAAGTGCTGTTCTAGAAGTGCTGTTCACTTGCATTTTATTCTCACAAAACATCCATCACCAACCTGCATTTTCTTGTCATGTATGCATTTAATGATGGATTTCCTTTTTATCATTCCATATACAAGACACCATTGGTTTTATGTTTTAGTGAGTCCACATCTTCTATGTATCACCCATAATTATGATTCTGGGAGATCATAATGCCCCAGCTTTCCATGGATTGTTTCCAATTAATAGTACATCACTATATCAAAGATCTATGATTTTACTAACAATTCTATGTTTGTAAGTAGCAGCCTATCTATAACGAGCAGATAATGGATACCTAACATTGACAGACTGCAAGAATCAGATCCCAAATCTGCCTAGAACTCTACTGTATCATCACAACCTTCATTTAGACAAAACTTACATTGGTGAAGGAGCCATGATTTTGTTGGTATAAGGAACTCTTTACACCAACACATGCTGCATGCAATTTGTTTATGACTTTGGAGCTGAGTCCTAATAAATTGCCTGAGGCATATGGAAGTCAAGTTTCTTTCTCATAGTCACATAAGCCCAATGTTTCCTTCACTATGATAAGTTGTCTGTGTTTAAGATAATAAAATATTAAATAATGCCTAGGAACCCATCATGGACGGAAGAACCATATGGGGAAATTTATCTGTGTGGATATTTAGCTGACTCAGTAATCAGAGCATGATTCTCAGTCTGCCATGGGAAAGGAAAAGTCAACTTCTGTCCCCATAGTATTCTCAGGATTGGCATGGAAGATTACTTTCCCATCAATAATTGAAGGAAGGGAAAGTACATGAAGTACAGGACTGATGTTTATAAAGGCATCAACTCCTCTTCCTTGAACGCAGATATACCACAAGGGTGATATAATTGCAGTGAGTTCTCCCAGGGTTGGGCTATGTGAGGAGCTAAGAAAGGGGAAGAATAACTTCAGACTCATCAAGTGCTAGCTGAAATACTGACAAGACTTCACAGTCCAAATGGAGACCGGGCTCTCATTCACCAGCTATGGCCTAGAAAAGGGAAGGGAACTGGGAGGAATTGTATTTCTGAACACAAAATTCTGAATAATATCTTCCACCAAGTACCTCAGTCGAAAAAGAAGTCAGAAAGAAAAGAACAGCTAGGTACATACAAGACACGTTCAGATTAGAATGAAGGCAATGAGGGAAAGGCATTAGCAGCTGGTGGGAGGCACACTAGTGAAGGCCCTTGGGGAAAGTGGGATTTGAGCTGAGAATTAAGCAAGGTAGAAAAATCTAGAGAGAGAGCTATGGGGAGGCAGAAAATTCTAAGCATGGATGAGCGAGGCGAGGCACAGAGCTGGGAGCTGGAGGGATTCTTCAAAGATCAGTGTCATTGGATCATAGAGTATGTGGAGGGCAGTGAAATGTAAGACTGGTGAGGTAGGAAGCACTCAGCTTTTGAATGACTTTATCAAACAGGATTTTCTACTTGATCCTGGAGATCATAGGGAGCTACTGGAAGTTATTGAGCAAGGTGATATCATGGTCAAAATTAAGCTTTGAAAAATGGAAGATGAACAAGATTAGTGATATTAAGGTTGGGTTGGAGAGGGTCAAGTTCTCACACTGACATTATCATATATCTAAAAGAACAATGAGGAAGCTAATCTAGAGCAAAACTTCTTGAGCTATGGATTGTGATCCTATATAAAGTTGTATAACAATGTGGGTGTCACAAAATTTTGATTTATTATCAGTAAATGTTTGACTATATACCTATCTTACATACATAAAACTTGGGTTTGCATAAAAATTTCTTGTTCAATAAGTGGGAAAAGTTTAAGTAGTCCTGTTCTAAAGGACAGTTGCAGAGGAAAGTGTTGAGGTCTTCAACATATATGGAGTGTAAGAGACATATAAAAGAACTCGCAACAACCTTAATTTAAAACTGAAAGAGGTTCAGAAATGATTTGATATGATGAATGAGGAGAGGGAAGAATATATAATGAGAAAAAAAGGTGAGATAAGGAAGAATCTTTTTTGGGGGAGGAGCTGAGAACACAATAACAAACAATGATTTCAGAGGGTCCATGATGAAACTTGTTACCCATTTAACAAAGAGGTCATGTGCTCAAAACATGGAATGAGACACATACATACATGGATGTGCATATGTGTGTTGATACATGTATATGATATATGATAAACTCTGTGTGAGATTTGTTTTGCTAGGACATGGATATTTATGTAAAGAATTTTGTTTTTCTCCTCCAGTAAAGACTGAATGTGAGAATGAAGGAAAATTAATTTTTTCTCATTGAAAAAGTATTTATTTTAAAATACATATTGAGAAATTTTTATAGCAAATTTTCTCTGATAAAATTCTAATTTCTTGAATATGCAGGGAGTTGAGCCACATTTATTAAAAAAAATAAGAGCCACTCTCCAATAGACAAATAGTCAAAGGATATGAGCACAGAGATTTCAGAAAAGGAAATTAAATCTATCACTTGTCATGTGACAAAATGCTCTAAATCACGATTGATTAGCGAAATGCAAATTTTAAAAGCTCTGTGATACCTTATCAGATTAGTGAATATGACAGAAAAGGAAAATGACAAATGCTGGAAGGGATGTGGAAAAATTGGGACACCAATGCACTGTTGGTGAAGTGAATTGGTTTAACCATTATGGAGAACAATTAGAAATTTTGTTCAGTGCACTGTAACACTGTGCATATCTTTTTACTCAGCTGTATCACTGCTAGGTCTATATCCCAAAGAGAATAAAGAAGTGTGGGGGAACTTATTTGTTTATATATATAATATGTGTGTTTATGTGTGTATACATTTGTGTATATATGTATACATAAATAATTATATACATAATATACATGCATATATAATATACATATATGATATACATATTATATACATATAAGCTTTTTTATGCTAGCAGAGAATTGGAAATTGAGAGGATATCTATCAATGGGAGAAAGACTGAGCAATTTGTAATAGAAGATTGTGATGGAACATTATTAAGTATAAGAAATGCTGATCAGGATAGATTAATTTTTTGAATAATATTTTATTATTTTCCCAATTGCATTAAGAATAATTTTAACATCTTTTAAAATAAATTTTGAATTTCCATTTTTACAATATGTAGAGAATTAAATAAAATTTATAAGAATTCAAGCCATTCTTCAACTGATAAATGGTCAAAGGATATGAACAGACAATTTTCAGATGAAGAAATTAAAATCATCAATAGTTAAATGAAAAAATGCTCTAAATCACTACTGATCAGACAAATGCAAATTAAGACAACTCTGAGGTACCATGACGCACCTCTCAGATTGGCTAAGATGTCAGAAAAAGATAATAATTAATGTTGGAGGGGATGTGGGAAAACTGGGACACATATATAGTTAACAGAGTTGTGAACTGTGACTGAATGTCAACCATTCTGAAACTATTCCCAAAGGGCTCTCAAACTGTGCAAACCCTTTGACTCAGCAGTGTTTCTACTGGGCTTCTATCCCAAAAAGATCTTAGAAGAGGGAAAGGGACCCACATGTGCAAGAATGTTTGTGGCAGCCCTTTTTGTAGTGGCTAGAAACTGGAAACTGAAGGGATGCCCATCCATTGGAGAATGGCTGAATAAATGATGGTATATGAATGTTATGGAATATTATTGCTCTGTAAGAAACGATCAGCAGGATGATTTCAGAGAGGCCTGGAGAGCCTTACATGAAGTGATTCTGAGTGAAATGAGCAGAACCAAGAGAACATTGTACATAGCAACAAGAAGATTATATGATAATCAATTCTGATGGATGTGGCTCTTTTCAACAATGAGCCACATTCAAATAGAATTGTGATGGAGAGAGCCATCTGCACCAGAGAGAGGACCTTGGGGACCTAGTGTGGATCACAACATAGCATTTTCACTTTTTTGTTGTTGATTGCTTGCATTTTGTTTTCATTCTCATTTTTGTTCTTCTTTCAGATTTTTCTTGTGCAACATAATTGTGGAACTATGTTTGGAAAAATTGCACATGTTTAACCCACATCGGATTACTTGCTATCTAGGAGAAGGGAAGGAAAATTTTGGAACACAAGCTTTTGCAAGGGTGAATGTTGGAAATTATCTATGTATATGTTTTGAAAATAAAAAAGCTTTCATTTACAAAGAGAACAAAAAATTTTGAGTTTCAAATTCATTTCCTCCTTTCCTTTCCCTCCCCCCTCCCGTGGAAAGTAAGAAATTTGATACAGATTATACATGTGCAATCCTGTAAAACATATTTACATATTAGTCAAATTGTAAAATAAAACACAGACAAAAACAATTTCTACAAAAGAAAATAAAGTAAAAATAATATGTTTTAATCTGCATTCAGGCTCCGTCAGTTCTTTCTCTGGAGGTGGATAAGATGTTCTATCGTGAGTCTTTTGGAATTGTCTTGGATCCTTGTAATTTCAGAGAAGTTAATTCATAATTACCAGGTTTCTGAATTCAAAATCATTGAGTAGGATGAATTCAGAAAAATCCTAAGAAGACTACTTTTATGAAATGATATGAAGTAAACTATGTAGAATCAGGAGAACATTGTATGGAGTAACAGCAATATTGTAACCATGATCAACTGGGAATGATTTAGCTATTCGGAACAATACAATGATCCAATTCCAAAGAACTATGGGGAAAATGTTATCCCACCTTCAGAGACAAAAGACACAAACTCTGAATGCAGATTGACGCATTTTTTGGTTTTATTTTTATGCTCTTTTTTGGAGCATGATTAGTGTGGAATATATTTTGTGTGATTTCACAGGTATAATGAGTATTATGTTGCTTGCCTTTTCAACAGGTAGGGAAGGAGCTGGAGGGGACTGGAGAGAATTTGGAACTAAGATTTTAGAAATCAATATTAAAAATAAGAAAATATATAAGATATGTTTTTTTCATAAGGAAATTGGGAGCTAATCACTATATTTCAGGAGGGATTTGAGCTTGCTGCATAAGGATGATCATTGAATTACTGATCACCAAGGAAGGGAGTATAAAGAGAGAAGGGAAACCATGCCATAGCCTCAGGTCCAGGACAGTCTCCAAACATCACAGAACTTTATCATGTTATCATGGAAAGGGATCATTTAGCCCAACTCCTTATTTTACAGATAGGGAAACTGAGAACCATAGAAGAAAAGTTATATCCAAATGTACTAAATAGGTAATAAATAGGTGAAGCAGGTCTTCTGACTCCTATGTTGGGGCTCTTTTTCTCCTTTTTGTAGGTTGTTACATTACTCACTTGGCCCAGGATGCTCTCATAGACCCAAAGTCAGCTAATGAGCCCATTTTCTTGGGAAGGCTGGGATGCCCATCCACTCAATTCATGGACTATTGTCCTCCCGTTGTCCAAACTCAAGTTTTCTCCCAAGGGGCAGGAGTAGAATAGGGACTGCATGCCTCTTGGTTCCCAAACCTCACAAGGGACCTGCTAGAACAGCCATGGGGGCTCAAAAGCACAGTGATGGGAAGGGTTCAGCAATTGGTCTTCCACTGATGGCTGTCCATCTCTACCCTCAGTCATTTCCTTGCTGTGTGATCCTAAAGGAATCACTTAATCTCTGTCTGCCTAATAGCATTTACTTCCCATGGTTTCTGGCAGAATTAAATGAGATAATATTTGTAAAGCATTTAGCCTAATGCCTGGCATACACTAAGCGGTTAATGACTGTTTTTTGTCTTTCCTTAAAGTTTTGGGTCTAGAGTCAGGATGATCTGAGTTCAGACATGGCCTCAGATAATTGTGTGATGAGGGGCAAATCATTTAAACTCTCTTTGCCTCAGTTTTCTCAACTGTAAAATAGGTACCATAATAATGGCATCTGCCTCTCAGGGTTGTTGTAAGAATCAGATGAGACAATGCTGTAAAAGGCACTTAGAACAGTACCTGGCATATAGCTGATACTTGATAAATATATTCCCCTTCTTTCTATTGAATAGGACCCAAAAGGGCTAACAATACGGGTAGTAAAGTCTAGTGTCTTCAAGTATTGAAACCCTTGCATGGAGGGGTTGGAGAAACAATGACCAAGGCTCTTCCTCTTCTGCTAATCTTAAATTGAAAGGGAACTGATACAAGAAGTTCTCAAATACTAATTCTGCAATGGACGATTTATTTGGTGAACTTGGCCATCATTTCCCTCCATGCTTCTCAGCTTCTCCATCTATAAAATATGGAGATGGACACCATGACCCCTCTCCACACCAAAACTCTGTGATCTTCTTCCTTCAGTCCATCCTGTGCAGATGAAAACACTAACCCAGAGCGGGGAAGGAACTTGCCTTAGCTCTGTTGTGTACTAGAGCCAGCATGGTGGAATAAGAAGAGTTCTGGATTTGGAGGCAAGGCCCTGGTTTTGAGACCTCCCTCGACTGTCTTCACGAAGCTGGACAGGTCACTGCTCCCATCACCCATCGGGCCTCCATGTCCACTATACCCTCCGGTCAAAACTGGAGCTTCACAATCTGTCTTCTAGTCCTTGCTGCAAATGTGACCTGATTACAGACCATCTTGTCCATCTGATCTTCCTTAGGCACTGTTAAGTAATCCATTTGCCATCACACGAATGTTAGCCGAGTGATGGCTAATGGATAAAAAATCACAGGACATCACGACATCTGAGAAATCAAAACTGCCAATAACCCCAAAGGCAAGCCTTAAAAACACACTTTGTGAACACGAATGAGCTGCAGCACATGACTTGTGATGAATTGTATCCGCTAAGTGGTCGAAAGGACATTAGCTGAAGAGTGAAAGACTGAAGTGGAGGTGGTCTGGTCAGCTATAATCCCAATGGCCAGTGACACGCTGTCCTGGGTGTCCAGATAAGGATAAGAGATAGGGTCCCAGACTCTTGAGTCTATCACTTCCCCAGACAGGATGAGGGGGTAGGAAGGGAGCATCTGATCCAATACAACATGCCTTTGGTAAACACCAAATGGGCTATAGGACTGTTGTGGGTGGATGGTGGCTCAGAGATAAAACAGAAAGCAGTCTCTCTTTTTAATGATTTTATATTCTATTGTAAGTTAGTGAGGGTAGCCCCCATGTTTTTGAGGAAGGAAAGAGTGATAATAGCCAGCTTCATTAGGAAAGACCCCAGTAGGTGGTAGGGTCCATGTAAACCTTGAAGGGAAAAGAGGGAGAAGATAAGAGGGGGAAGGTGAGGAGGGAGAATATTCCAGACATGAGGCACTTCCTTTGCAAAAACAACAGATCTGTGGGATAGAAAGCAAAGTTCAGCTAGAATATGTATTGAGGGTAAGAGAGTATTTTGAAGGAAAACATTCCCAGAAGGATAGCCCGGGGTCAGATCGTGAAGGAGCTTATTTGGCAAGCTGAGAGAGTTCTGTGCAGTGCTCGAGTAATGCAGAACCCCTGACAATTTATGAGAAAGGAGGCAGCATGTTCAGACTTACTTTAAGGACATTATTTTAGCATCCGTGTGAAGGATTGGTCGGAGAATCTAGGAGCTCCAAAGTAGAGGCTGTGGCGGCACATTACCCAACAGGGGAGCAGGGTCTGAATGAGGGTGTCAGTCATGATGGTGCAGAAGGACAGTACGCGTGAGATGATGAAAATCTAGGACAATTGATTGGAAATGGAAGATGAGGGAGAGAGCAAAGCTGAAGATGATCCAGAGGTTGCTTTCAGTATCGCTGACTGATGAATGGTGGTCCCCTCAACAGAAGTTGGAAGATATGGAGGAGATTGAATTGTTCTCTACATGTCATGTTGGGCTTTAGAAGCTAATGGGAGGTCCATTTGGATTTGGCCAATAGGCGATGGAGATGTAGCAGCTGAGCTCAGTTTGCAGTCTCTCAAAAGAAGGTCACATTCAGAATAATTGATCTGGACCAAGTGATTCCCAGAGCAGGAGGGGAGCTTGCTGAGAGATGGAGGAAGGGTCATCAGAAAGCAGAAGGTATTTCCCACTCTGACCACTGAGCAGCCTCTCCTCTCTTGGCGTTGACCACATGATTGTGAAGCTCCAGTTTTGACCGGAGGGTATAGAGAGGAGCTGGGTGCTCCTCCTAAAGTTGCTCTCACTGATACTCACTCTACAATGTGGCAAGACACAGGGCCTGGTTCTGAGGAATCATTCAATGAATGCTCAATAGAGATTCCCAGACCCAGAAGCACTGTGTCTGGCTGATAGTGAGCTTGTCCTGGGTGCGAATGCTGCATCTGGCAAGTGACTGAACCACTTAGACTTAGACACTCTGTAAGATTCCCCTACACATCCGAGAAGGGTTGTGGTCTGCATCAGTGGAGGGACTCTCCAAACAGGGAGTTCTCTAGGTCAGTCATCACAGGGCCTGCTGTTGCTTTTTCCCCCACATCTGGGCACACATGTGACAAACAAGCCTGAAGAGCCTCCATTCCCATTGCCTGGTCCCTACAACATCTCAGAGAGGTAGGTGGAGCCATGATCAGTGACCTGCATTTATGGATGGAGGCTCAGAGGTAAAGTGACTTATCTGAGATCATACACCTGGAATCACAAGATTGAAAGCTGGAAGGTCCTTGGAGATCACCTAGAACTTTTGCCAGTGGGGAAACCAAGGTCTGGAGAAAGAAACAGTGACTCAGCTAAACTTAGTTAAAAAGCAGGCAGTATCAGAACCCAGGTCCTTTGTCTTCAGATCTAGTGCTCTTTTAAGCCCATCATTCTATGCTGCCATGAGGGAGAGTTCCTCCTGCTTGTTGACTCCCAGTCCAGCATTGCAGTCATGCAGTAAAAAAAATCCTGAATTGTAGATCCATTGCAGTCCACTGCAGTCCAATCCTAGCCTGTCCACTTACTTCCTGGGTGTCTTTAGGTCACTTCCCAGCCTCAGTTTCCTCATTTGAAGTCAGAAGCTTGATGTAACTGGGATGCAAGGCTTCTTTGAGGTCTACAGCGTATGTCTTATGGCCTTGGGCGCCCACTGCTTGGGTTCCCTTCCCCTCCATCTTGCCTCTCATTTTGCCGACAGAGCCCTCTCCCTTGCCTGCTTCCTCGCCCCTTTCCCCAGTGTTCCTTTGGCTCACATTTTGGAGCCTCAGTGACCTTCTCCATGGTCACCGTTCCCATGGGTGCAGATTTTGGCTTTTGTGCTGGGTGATTGCTGAGATGCTTGCAGCCATGGGCAGTGGGGACTTTGTCCTGCTCTCCTTGCAGCAAGGTTTGGGCTCCACAAAAGACCTTCCTCAACTGGCTCTCCCATTTTTTTTTTGCTGAGGAAATTGGGGTTAAGTGACTTGCCCAGAGTCACACAGCTAGGGAATCTTAAGTGTCTGAAACCACATTTGAACTCAGGTCCCCCTGACTTTAGGGCTGGTGCTCTATCCACCCAACTGCCCTGGCTCTCCCATTTTCAATCCCTCACCAGACATGGCAGGAAGATGCATGAGGGTTCTGCCCTCCAAATCAGAAAGCCAGTGCTCTCTTCTTTCCAACTTTATGCCCATTTTGTAAGTGGCTTGAGTGGGGCTGAGCCCTTCAATTCATTTACTGCTCCATTCTCCCATCACTTGCTATATGGGCTTGGCCGGATGGGGTGGAGAACGGCTTGTCCAAGTGTGGTTATTTTGGTGGCCATTCCATTTGGAAGCCAGGTCAGCAAAGGTCCTGCTATTCCCAGTCTGCACATCCTCCCTGATCGGGATACATCCAAACACAACTTGGGAAAATGGGGGGAAACCCAGATCATTCCCAGGTACCTAATGCATCCTAGACATTTTCTTTTTTATTGATTTTGGCTTTTGAGATAGTCTCCTAATTTCAGCATAAGGAGTGGAGGAAACCAAGGGGAGATCCAGGCAATCTTTGAGGATTGTTTGAGGAATAGTTGATGAGAAAGAATAAATGATTTGAATGAATGAATTTCTGTGAAAGAAAAAAAAATAATAAATACTATATTCTGAGTGCTGGGCTAAGTCCCCAAGGAACTTATATTCTAATAATGGCAGCCCAGCCCAGAGGGATGGTTCCCTCCCAGGAATGGGGAGCAGGGCCCACAGGAGAACCTTCACATCTTCCACCCAGGCACAATGGCAGAGAAGATTTGATCATGGCTCCAGAGCTGGGGGAAGAGAATGTAAGTGTGACAAAGGCAGGTGATTGAGGAGGAGAAGCTAGTTGGGGAGCAAGGGATGGAACGACCCATAAGAGAGGAGATTCTTCTGTAAGAGACACCAGTCAGGACCATGGAGATGTCCATGCTGTAGTCTCTGGGGTTGAAGGCCAGATCACGGACATTGCTACAGTGTAGAGAGAGAAAGCTCTCTCTTCCTCCCTCTTTCCTTCCCTTTCTCTCTGTTCTGTGTTTTCTTTCTCTGTCTTTCTATCTGTTTGTCTCTGTCTCTGTCTGTCTGTGTCTCTCTATGTCTCTCTATGTCTTTTATTTTCTGTCTGTCTCTGTCTCTCTCTTTGTCTCTCTCCCCCCCCCCATGTGCTCAACTAATAGAATCCCATTTAATCCTCACTACCTAGGAGGTAGATGCTATGTTTTTCCCTATCTTACGGTTGAGGAAATTGAGGCAGACAGAGAGTAAGTGGTTGCTCAGAGAGACAGAGCTCCTAAGTGTCTGAGGCCTGATCTAGGTTCCGGTGGGCCGGACTCCAGACCCAGTGCGCTGGCCATTACCACACCTGCTTGAGGGACAACGGCCAGGGCAGTTGGTTAGAAAACCTAATGTACAGAAAGATGGGGGGGGGGATTGTGGATGGGGGGGAGCGTGGCTAGTGGGGAGGAGAGTTCGTGTTGGGATCACCGGAGCCCAAAGGCCATCTCAGCAGAGACCTTCTCCAGGCAAACATGGAGGGGACAGGTAGAACAGGCCCTGGCAGCCCTGAGTCCCAGCGGAGGAAACGTCGGTCGCGGGGGCCTCAGAGCGGCGACGTCACCTGCGCAACGTCACGGGGGGGGGGAAGCAGTGGCCGCTGCCTCCACCACTCCCAGCGCCTCTGTCCAGGAGGACGGCAGGCAGCCGTGACGTAAAGGCGTCCTTCCCCTGGTGCCCCGTGTCTGACGCGAGGAGACTCAGAGCCTCAGTGGCCCGTGTGTGCGAATTAACTTTTGGGGGGCCACGTAGGGCAGAGATAGGTGCGCCCTCGCACTCCAAAGCCCGGCTGGATCCGCCAGCAAGAACAGCAGCAGCTTTCCGTTTGTGGGCTCAGGGTGAGCTGCCCGTCAGCTCCCTGAGAGCTCCTGGGGAGGAGGGCTGCGGGGGGGCCGGCCCTGGCCCTAGGGAGGGGGTGCCGTGCCCCTCCCTCGCCTCCATCCCCCCCCTCTCCCCCCACCCACAGCTTTCCAACTCCTTTTCATGCGAAATACGCCGTAGTCCTGAAGCGGCTTAATTAGCAGCTTGG
The DNA here is from genome assembly GCA_023553655.1 of Myrmecobius fasciatus. NCBI lineage: Eukaryota > Metazoa > Chordata > Mammalia > Dasyuromorphia > Myrmecobiidae > Myrmecobius > Myrmecobius fasciatus. The sequence continues at coordinate 26,179 of JAJPUD010005429.1, forward strand.
GAGCCGCCGCACCTGTTCCAATTCATCTGGAGAGCCGCGCGCCCTTCCCCCGTGCCAGCACTGCCAGGTTAATAGACAGCCCTGCCTGGGGCCCGTGGGCGAGGGGGCTCCGCCCGCTGCTCGCCCCTGCCAGCGCTGGGAGCTCTCCCCGGCTCGGCTCCCTGAGCAGGAGCGCTGCGCTGATCGCCTCTCTCCTGCCCGCGCCCGCAGACCTCCCTCAGAGCCTGGTAAATCACTCTGGCTGCGGCCCAGCCCGGAGAATGCCGGGTGCCATCTGCTTCCTGCTCTGCAGGGCAAGGGAGCGGAGGGGACAATGGGAAGTGCCTGGGTCCGATGAGCTCCTGCCTGTATGTGCAACTGCGTGTGCCCACTGCACGTGCGAGTGCCCACTGCACATGTGTATGTGCCCATTGCATGTGTGCCCACTGCACTGTGATCATGTGTGCCCACTGCAGTGTGTCATCTACACACATGTGCCACCTGCATGTGTGCCAATTGCTCATGTATTGCACATGCACATGTGTATCCACTGCACGTGTGTGCATATGTGTGCCCACTGCATGTGTGTGTGTGCATTTCGCCGTGAGATTGCTCTCAGCTAGACCTGGCAGACCCCAGGAATTCAGCAGGAGCTGGCTCTTTCCAGAGGAAGGAGAAGAGCACGAAGCCTCGGCTTCCTATGTGTGTAGGAAGGGGGGGGCTGCATCACTGACGGGGGAGGGCTCTCACTGCCCAGCACTCTGCCTCAGCTTTGCCTCATCACTGGTCCCTGCACGCCCAGATCGTGCCAGTTCTGAGGGCTGAGGTCCTAGAAGTAAGTCCAGAGACCATCGTAGAGCTGGAGATGCCAGCTGAGTTGCCACACATCGCCCCCGCCTAGGGCCCATCGAAGCCTCTGGCAGAGCCGCAGACAGCTGGCTCGGCTCGCTGGCTGGGGGCTCCAGGAAACCATCAACATTCTGCACCAGTTCCTTGGGCCCAGTGGGCACCTCTAAGGGAAGCTTTCTTTCAGCAGAGTTGGCTGTCGGCGGGCTTCAAGGCAAGCTGACTCGTCTTGAGTTGAGATCTGGCAAACCAAAAATTCGGAAAAGACATAGCAGGTGCAAGAATAAAAAGCAAACAAAAAACAAAACGTGCCTCTTAGTTCTGGCCTTTGCAACTCAAAGGTCACCCTCCATCCTTCTCTTCTTCCTCCTTCTCCTCTTCTTCCTCCTCCCCTTCTTCCTCCTCCTCCTCCTCCTCCTCCTCCTCTTCCTCCTCCTCTTCTTCCTCCTCCCTTCCCTCTCTCCTCCCTTCTCTCCTTCCCTCCCTCTCTCAATTCTATTTTTTCTCTTTGAGGTACAAATAGATAGTTCTTTTTCAAGCATTCACCTTTTGAAAGCCATTATGGATCCATTGGTGTCTTTGGGCTTCCAATTCTGCTGTTATCTGGGGGTGAAGAGGGAGGAGAGTGCTTGCTCCGCTAAACGGGACAAGGACAAACTCTCAGAGGCTCCTTGGGGCAAGCAAGAAGCAGGATGCGCTTTCCTATGAATGTGCCCAAGATGGGCAATCCTCTGCAAGCGGGAACTGGGAATGCATTGCAGTAGACCCTGACGAGTGGTCATTTAGCTTTTGCTTGAAAATCTCCGAGAGGGAAGCCCATTGACTCTAGGAAAGCTCTCAGGGTGAGAACAGGGCTAGTCCCCCCTTCTATATGATATCCCTTCCAATACTTGAGCCCAGTTCTCATAGTCTATGCCCCACTGCCAATAGTAAACACTCACAGTGTTTACTTCAATTCACCATGCAACACCAAATCAGAGCCTTTTTGTTCGCCTTCCCTCTTGACATCTCCAGATTAGCCATGGACTTCTTTTTGAAATTTTCAATAGTATTTTTTATTTTCAAAATACAAGTGCATGCAAAGATAGTTTTCAGCATTCATCCTTGCAAAATGTTGTGTTCCAATTTTTTCCTCCCTCCCTTCCCTAACTCCCCCTTAGACAGAACTAATCCAATATAGATGTGCAATTCTTCTGTACATATTTCCACATTTATCAGGCTGCACAAGAAAAATCAGATCAAAAAGGAAAAACATGAGAAATAAAAAACAAGTAAGCAAACAACAAAAAAGGTGAAAATATTGTGTTGTGATCCACATTCAGTCCCTAGAACCCTCTCTCTGAGTATAGATGGCTCTCTCCATCCCAAGTCTGTTGGAACTGGCCTGAATCACCTCTTTGTTGAAAAGAGTCATGTACATCAGAATTGATCATCACATAGTCTTGTTGTTGCCATGTATAATGATCTCCTGGTTCTGCTCATTTCACTCAGCATCAGTTCATGCAAGTCTCTCCAGGTCTCTCTGAAATCCTCCTGCTGACCCTTTCTTATAAAACAATAATATCCCATAACATTCATATACCACCATTTGTTCAGTCATTCTCCAACTAATGAGCATTCACTTAGTTTCCAGTTCCTTGACACTACAAAATGGGCTGCTATATTTTTGCACATGTGGATCCTTTTCCCTTTTTTATGATCTCTTTGGAATACATTCCCAGGAAAGACACTGCTGGATCAAAGGGTAATCAGGGTTTTATGGCCCTTTGGGCATAGTTCCAAAATGCTCTTCAGAATGGTTGAATCAGTTCATGTGTGTCCCAGTTTCCCCACATCCCCTCCAATATTTATCTTTATTTTTTCCTGTCATCTTAGCCAATCTAAGAGGTGCATAGTGGTACCTCAGAAATGTCTTAATTTGCATCTCTCTAATCAATAGTGATTTAGAGCAATTTTTCAAATGACAAGAATTAACTTTATAGTATCTGAAAATTGTCTGTTCATATCCTTTGACCACTTATCATCTGGAGAATAGCTTGTATTCTTATAACTTTGAGTCAATTCTCTCTATATTTTAGAAATGAGGTCATTATCAGAACCCTTTGATGTAAATATTTTTCCCAGTTTGGTGCTTTCCTTCTAATCTTGGCTGCATTGGTTTTGTTTGTACAAAACCTTTTAAATTTAATATAATCAAAATTATCCATTTTAAATTTCATAATGTTGTCTGTTTCTTCTTTGGCCATAAATTCTTACCTTCTGAGAGGTGGACTATCCCTTGTTCAAATAATTTGCTTATAGCATCACTCTTTATGTCTAAATCATGGACCCATTTCTAGGTTATCTTGGCATAGGGTGTTAGGTACTGGTCAATGACTAATTTCTGTCCTACTATTTTTCAATGTCCCCAGAAATTTTTGTCAAATAGTGAGTTTTTATCCCAGAAAGTGGGATCTTTGGGCTTATCGAACACTAGGTTACTATAGTCATTACTCATGTACTCCTTACACGCTGTCTCCCGCCACGCTGCCCCAAGGACTGATCACATTCCTGCAGGTGGAACCTGATCATGGCTGGCCAGGAAAGTACCTGGACTTCTGCGAATCTAGTCAAGCCCAGAAATTGCCAAGCAAACATAAAAGGACTCTACGATGGCTCTCACCTCCAACTAGCCCCAGCTATTTGGCCTTGAGTAACTGAATAATCAACTGCTAACTAAAGATGGCTTAATTTCCTGATGTTGATTCCCAGCTGATCTTAGAATGGGAAGCAAAGCAATAGAGAGCACCAATCAGCCTTGCTATATGTGCTCCTATACATGCACAATGGGGCTCAGCATGTGTACATGTGCTTTGCTCACTATTATGTGTGCATCCATATAAGTGTGTGTGCTTACATTATATATGTGTGTATATTTATGTATAATATGTGTGTGTGTAAAAATCCACTGATATGTACAAATGGGCATATTGTATACATCCATATCTATATCTATATTTATACCTATATATTAGCATATATATTATGTATTAGCATATATTATATGCTAACATATAATATAGGTATAATATTGGTAAGGACACACACACACATATATATATATATATATATACATATATATATATACATCCTCACTTATATAGATACATAATTGTGCCTTGGGGTGTGTATGTGGCTACATATATACTGTTTGGGGTGTGTATAGGGTAAATGTGTGCACGGGTGTTTTTTATATGTGTATATATATGTGTATCTATATCTATATCTATACACACACACATACATACACACACACACACACACATACATATGGCCATGTTCAGTGTGAAGATTGCCTGGTTACAATTACCCCTGAAACTCCATCAGCTCTGGATGAGCTCATAAACATTTTATTTACGTGAACTTTCTGCTGAGGGCGAACATATGCTTTCTTCATTTAAATTGCAGAATGGTAAACACAGACAAAATAAATTAGTTCCCATTAGTAACTGTTTTGAAATTAGCAGATTTAGGTTGGACTTCAAAACGTAGATCATATTTTAATAATCTGTTTCCCAGTATGAAGTCTCGATGCCGCTGGATCTGTGCGGCTAAAAATAGACGTATTCTTTGCATAAGAAGAAGTTGCAATAAATTAGCTGGAAGCTGAGAAATCTTATCACGCAGCTGGTAATGAAAACGGAGTGCGGCTTGATTCAGAGATCACCAAAATGTTATTTTCTATGATAATGGAAACTGTCCCGCATGAATGGATGGAGAGCTCTGCGGCAGACCAGCTGGGGAAGGGCCCTTTCATTTTCCTCAGATGGAGGCTTCTGCTGACACCAGAACTCACTTTGACCCGGAGAGCAAGAAGATGGAGCCCGGCATAAGTAGAGAGATTTCTGTCCAGTGATGGCAAATTATTTATTAACCTTCCATGTCACACACCCCTGGAGTGCATTAAATCCATGTCTGGGGCACTGCCTATGGAGAGCTGTCTCCTCTCAGGACAGGATGTCAGAAAGCTGAGAACTGTTTACTTATGAGGAAGAGCTCCCTGGGAAATGTGCAGACAGAGTCCCCATTTAGCTTCTCCGAGTGGCTGTGGAGCATGCTGGGATGGCCGGCCACAAACATGTCTAACTTGGGAGCAAGATGCTTGCCGAGCACTTCCTCCCAGACAGTCTCCCATTTGCCTGGGCTTTCCCCTTTGGAGGGACCCAATCCATCGTCCTGATCCCAAATCTGTTTCCCATCACCATCTCCCTTCAAAGAGCTTCTGCTTCCATTAAGGGGAAAGAGCATGCAGACAATCCCCTGTCACTGTAATTAATAAGTACTTGGGTGGTGGAGGTTGGGAAATGGAGAAAAAACTCCCCTTAGGAGGTGGTTCATGAGCCGATCTCCAACGAGATTGCCAGAGGCTGAAGTGGGGGGAGGAGAGCATTTCAGGCTGACCAGAGGCACAGATACAATGCTCTCTGCTCTGTTCAAGGAAAGAGGAAGAACAAGTTGGCCAGATTGGCCAGAATGGCCAATCCTGGAGAAATTGGAGAGAAGCGGGCTGGCTCTTGGTGCCCAGCTGAGGAGGTCATAGTCATAAGGACAGGGACAAGGAAATCCTAGAGGGTCTCAAGGAGGGGAATGATGCCATCAGCCGTGTCTGGGGAAGAGTATTCTGCAAGTTGAGAGAGTCGATTGATGAGAGGGCAGGGAGCTCGGATCTGGGAATCCCAAGCTAAGAACCTGCTGTAACCACCCCTTGAGAACCTGCACCTGGGAGTCTGGTGTGGTTGTGAAGAGAAGGGAAGGATGCAAATGCATAGCCTTCTAACCCTTGGACCCGACCACATTTAGGAGAGTGAGGGAAAAGGAGATACTGAGGATGCCTCCGAGGCTATGAACTGAGCGGTTGGGAGGAGGATGGGAAAAGAAGGTTGAGGGAGGGCTGGATGTAGGGGGGAAGGTAATGGATTCTCTCTTGGAGTGACTGAAGGAAAAGTCCCCTTAGAGATGGAGTGAGGCCCTGGATACAAGAGCTGACTTTGAACATTTGAAGAACTGTCATATGGAAGAAAGAATGGACATGTTCTCCTGTGCTCCAGGGGATGGAGTTTGGGGTTGGGTGGGCAGGACTATACCAAGAGGTGGGTTTAGTCTTGGTGCCAGAGAAGTGGAATAAGTGTGGTGATGGGTTCCCACTTGGATCTTCCAGGACTTCCTACTGAAGATGAAATGAGAAGACCACTTGGAAGGCACAGGAGCTCTTAGCTGGGATGCTTCTGTGAGCCCTTCGGAGATGGGGGACCTTGTGACACATGACCACCCAGGGCAAATTGGCTGATCATTCAAGGGAGCAGACTTTTCTAATTTGCTTCTATTTGCTACTGCAGGGTTGGGAAGACTCTAGGCCAGTGTGAAAAGCTTTTTCCAGGCTGGCCATTCTTCTCACAACACTGAGAGACTCAGAGGGCAGGGTCCCATGGAAATCCTTTGGAGGTGGCCCTGGAGAAGCATGATCACCCACAGAAGCTCAGCAAAGCCAGGAGGCAGCGGGTCCTGAGCTGGGCACACAGATCTATTCCCAGGGTCCCTCTCCTCTGCCTTAGCCACACACTCTCAGTAAGAGTGGCTCCTCCCTTTGTCTGGTTTTCTGTCTCAGATTCCCAGAGAAGAGTGTTTTAAGGCTCAGCTCAAGGCCTCCTCATTCTCAGTTCTAGAAGGGTGTCTGAAAGCTATTAAATCCAAGGTTTTCATTTTAGAGGAAAAAATCAGGGCTGAGAAGGGAAGGTTCAAAGCTACAAGGTACTTGGTACATCTTTTCAGTGCTCTACCGATCTATGGAGATGCTGTCCCCACCAAGAGAATGGAAACACCTTGAGCCCAAGAACTGATTCATTATTTTTTTTGTCTTTTCCACATAATAGAGCCCTTAGCACACAGGCTTAATAGGTTCTTCTATGAGCAAGTGAGTGAGTGAATGAATGAATGAATGGATGAAGAGGGAAGGAGCTGAGTCCTTTGATTATCAATCAGCCGCTTAGTCATCAAGGGATCATGAAGGGCTTATTATGGGCCAGACACATAGAGGAGACAAAGAGGGACTCTGGGTGCAGGACAATGTGAGGAGCCTCTTGCAGAAGGTGAGAATGGAGCTGAAGAGAGCACCGGGGAGTCTGGAGCAAATGAATGGAGGTAAGAGATGAAATGTCACCTTGAGGAGCAGCAAGAAAATGAATCTGCATCTTAGTGGGATGAAGGGAGAAAAGAGTGGGAGAAAACTGGAAAGGAAGGAAGGAGCCAGATGGAGGCGTTCTTATTCGATACTAAAAGTAATTAAAAGGACATAAATAAAAAAGCCATAAAAAGGCATTTAGTTAGTAGTGGGTGACACGGTCAGGCTTGCTCTTCAGGAAAATCTCCTTGGCAAGGGAGTGAAGAATGACCTGGAATGGAGGGCGCCAAGCTAGGAGAAGGCAGAATCGTGACTTTGAGCTCTTTTCCTTCCGGAGCTTTGAAGCATTTCCCAAGTCTCTGCAGGGATGGTGTGCTGAACTGGCACACAATCTCTTCTCAAAAGCTTCTCTGACATCTATCCCCTACAGGCTTCGATGGCCAATTCCTCCATTTGGACACGCAGAGGAGCGGGGAGAATGCGGAGAAGCGCGGATATTCGTTGAATTTCAGAATTATTCAAATGCACAGGGTCCCCATGGAAGGGAAGCTTTCCTCCTCCCCCCTTTAATTTCTGCCTGAAGACTTTCTGCCGTGGATCTCCGTAGAACAAACATGGGGGATGTGTTCAGGGAAAATGAGAGTTTTAGTGAATCAATAAGTAGAACGTTTCCCCGAAAGGCTACAAATCCCTGCCATGGTGTTTTTTCCTTAGAAACATGAACGTGGTGATTTAGAATCTAATCAACCTAATGAATAGACTCAATAGACTGGTGTGGGAAAGGAGCGAGCTGACAGATGGTAAGCCCTTTGCTGCACTATCTGCCACACAGGGAAGAAGTGGGGTGCTCCGCCCTGCCCCTCTGCCGAGGTCCCCAGGAAAGAACCAGAAGCTCCCCACCAAGCCGAGGCAATGATGACTCAGTGGGAATCTCATTATCACTTTCTTGATTCTGAATCCAAGGTAGTTGCCAGGCTCCTGCACCCTGGATCTGGCACCTCTTCTTGCTGCAGTACACAGGCTTTTCCCATGGTCCTGTTCATCGGCAGTGTCCGGTGGTCTCCATCCAAGGCCCCTTTGCATAAAAAATGACTCACAGATTTTTCTTGGATTTCCCAATTAGGAACATCTTCTTGATCTGTGTGTAGACCACAGGAGAGCCTCATTGTACTGCTTGCTCCACCTGCATTTTGACTCCACACTGTGCACTATTGAGAACTTGATGAATGGGTACGGTCATTCTGAAGGATAACTATACCTCTAAAATACTATAAAACTGCTTATCTTTCAACTCAGCAATATCACTACTGAGAAATCAAAGAGAAAAGGAAGGGAGGCAGAGATATAAAAATATTGGTAATAGAAGCTTTCTGTTGTATCAAAGACCTGCAAAATACAGACATGTCACCCAATTGGGGGAATAGTCAAACATGTTAGGGCATATTGAGTTAATAGAATATTGGGCAGATTCAGAGTAACCTGGGGGCACATGAATAGACTGAGAGAGTTTAGTGAAAAGATCCAGGAGAATAATTTATACAAGGATTAAAACTATGCAAAAAGAAAACAACTGTGTCTGCCTCAAGAACTCTTATCAATGAGATGATCAACCCAATTTTCTTTGTATTATTGGACTTAGCAGAGTAAGTATTTAACAAAAAAACTAACTTTCATCGCCACATTGACTGTGATAGCCCAGAACAAAGAACAGGGAGAACTCATGTCCTGACAGACAGGCATCTCAGAATATTCAAAGAGACAGTTTCAAATATAATAAATGGATAGATTTGTTTTGCTTGAGTGTGCTTATGTGTTGCAAGGGAGGGCTTGAGGCAATACAAAAAAAAAAGAAATAATACATATAGTAATTAGCAAGAACCTGGAACATAGTATTTGTATAATATTTTGTAAAGCATTTAGTATAATACCTTGTATATAGTAGGTATTTAATTATATGCTTCTCTCCTTCCTTCCCTTGCCTCCTCTTCTCTCCTTTCCCCTTCCCTTTCATCTCTCCTTCCTTCTTCCCTCCCTCCTTCCCTTCCCTTCCCTTTCCTTCCTTCCTTCCTTCCTTCCTTCCTTCCTTCCTTCCTTCCTTCTTTCCTTCCTTCCTTCTTTCCTTCCTTCCTTCTTTCCTTCCTCCTGTCTTTATAGTGGGTTAGCCCCTTCCCGGAATGGAAATTTTCAAGCAAAAACAACCATACTAAGTTTTTAGTAAAGGGGACCTTTTTTTCCCTTTAAACATAGACTAGCCTCAATGGTCCTTGATGTCCCTTCAGATCTGAGCTTCTGAGATTTGGTGACAGGTGCTTGATAAAAACATGCTAAGTGGAATTGGGCTTGAGATGCTGCTGCCCTAGATCCCACAGCTGGAGCCCAGGGCACGGCCTTGGCCATGATCTGCATCCATAATGGTGCCTCTAGGACACCTCTGTCACTGTATTCCTCCCTCATTCCCTCTCTGGCTGGGCTCAGGGGAGAAGTGTCTCAGATATGCTGATTGCAATGGATTTTGATATCTCTTAGGGTAACTAAGAAGGTAATCCCCCAGCTTTGGCCAGCCAACCTATCTGAAGCAGATTAACTACATGAATAATGTCTTCTGAGTGGGAGAAAGGAAAGGCAGATAGCCCAGCCTCATTTGGAAGTCTATGGAAAGGCCCGCTGCCAAATCTATTGATCGGATTTTGTGGGAGTTAAAGCTTTAATCTCCCCCACCCTAGTTTTTCATCAGACAAAGCCTTGGGGCTTAGAGGTTTAAGTCTGTGCACTATATGCTGCCATGACACTAAACTACCAAATTCAATTCATTTAAAAAAGTATCTGTGAAGCATTGACCATATGTCTAGAGCCCCTGTGCCCTTGGGGGGGACCCAAGAAAGAAACAAAGTCTAAAATCGGGCACAGAGCATGTGCTTGGAGTCAGAAGTCCTGGGTTCAAATGCTGTCTCTGTGACCTTAGAAAACAGACAAAAGGCAACAGTCCAATGGCCAGAGATATGTGAGTGTCCAGGCCTGGTACTTCCTGCCCTCTCCCTTGGGCCTCTTGGCAGCCTGGACTGGGATGGGAGGTGCCCAGTGCCAGTCCTTCTCTGGCCCTGATTCTGCTGGGATCTCAGCAAGGTCATTTATGTCCCTGAAGAACCAGTTAGAGAGCTGGACTTGATGGACTCTAACACCTCCTCCAACCTAGATCCTTCGGCTGACCTCCTCTAGGAAGTCCCCTGGCTCCATCATAGCTCTTGGCCCAGAGCTGGACCCTTAGAAATACTTGCTGATTGACTGACTGACTCCCCTAGTTTTTCTTTTCTCCTCCCTCAGACTTTCCTGCCTATCCTCTGATGCTCTTGTCCATGGGGATAATTCCCTCCAGAGACACAGAGTCTGCCCATTCTGCACCCTTTGTCTGGTCTCTATTTGCCATGACAGGCTCATCCAAGATGCTGGATTTCTTCCTCACCTCCTTTGGAGAATCGTTTGGAGGATACCAGGGGAGCACAAGGGCTGCCTTCTCTCTGGAGCTTGTGTCCCCCTCATAACATGTTTCTTACGCTGTGCTGCTTCTGTTCACATCCACCATGTTCTTTATTATCCTCTCTCTATTCCTTTTACTCTTGCTATGGAGGAAGTCATTCTCTTGCATCAAGTCCCAGAAAAGTGCACATTCTCCTAAATGGCAGTCATCTGCACAGGAAAAACCAAGTGGTGAAGAAGGCTTATTTTCTAGAATCCTAGGGGTTGTCAACCTAGGGTCCATGACCTTGGTTTTGTTTGTTTTTTGATGTATTGGATATTGGGTAATCTGCAAGATTGATTTTCCTGACAATCCTATTTAGTGCATTTAAACATATTAAGCTTCAACAGACTGCAAAAGGGAGCCATGACTTCCTAAAAGTTAAAAAAAAAACTACTCCTAAATTTATGTAAATTTGTATTTAAAAAAAATACAAATATTCCACTATTTTTATGTGTTCCTGAGGCATGGAATACACCAGTCTCTGAAATAGATAGATAGAGATTATATATATATATATATATATATATATATATATATATATATATATATATATAAAGAGAGAGAGAGAGAGAGAC
>JAJPUD010005429.1:55198-91580 GCA_023553655.1 Myrmecobius fasciatus
GGTATTTAATTGAGGGTTTTTAATTTGTTCTTTTTCTAGTTTTTTTTTTAATAATAAGCCCAATTCGTTGATGTTTTCTTTCTCTATTTTATGCAAGTAAGCATCTAGAGATATAAAATTGCCCCTTATAACCGCTTTGTCCGTATCCCACAAGTTTTGGTATGTTGTCTCCTTATTGTCATTCTCCTGGATGAAATTATTGATTGTGTCTATGATTTGCTCTTTCACCTATTCATTCTTCAGGATTAGATTATTTAATTTCCAATTAACTTTTGGTTTATTTTCTCCTGGCCTTATATTGCATGTGATTTTTATTGCATCATGATCTGAAAAAGATGCATTTACTATTTCTGCCTTTCTGCATTTGATTTTGAGGTTTTTATGCCCTAACACATGGTCAATTTTTGTATAGGTTCCATGGACTGCTGAGAAAAAAGTAAACTCCCTACTGTCTCCATTCAACTTTCTCCATAAATCTATCATACCTAACTTTTCTAACAACTGGTTTATCTCCCTAGTTTCTTTCTTGTTTATTTTGTGGTTTGATTTATCTAATTCTGAGAGAGCAAGGCTGAGATCCCCCACTAGTATCGTTTGGCTGTCTATTTCTTCTTGCATCTCTCTTAATTTCTCCCCGAGGAATTTGTGTGCTATTGCACTTGGTGCATATATATTTAATATAGATATTGCTACATTATCTATGATACCCTTTAATAAAATATAGTTTCCTTCCTTATCTCTTTTGATTAGATCTATCTTAGCTTTTACTTGATCTAAGATAAGGATTGCTACCCCTGCTTTTTTTTGTTCACCTGAAGCATAATAGGTTCTGCTCCAGCCTTTCACCTTCATCCTATATGTTTCACTATGTTTTAGATGTATTTCTTGTAGACAACATATTGTGGGATTCTGTTTTTTAATCCAGTCTGATATCCGCTTCCACTTTATGGGAGAGTTCATCCCATTCACATTCACAGTTAGAATAACTAATTCTTTATTTCCTGCCATCTTATTTACCCAGGCTATGTTTTCCCCTTTCCTTTCCCCTTTCTCCCTTCCCCCCTCCTCAGTAATTTGCTTTTGATGACTCCCTTCCCCAAACAATACTCCACCCTTTAGGTCCCCTCCCCCTGTTTTTACTCCTTTCCCCTGATTCTTCTATTTTGCCTTCTATTAGTTTATCCCTTTCTTTTCCTCCTTTCCCTCCCACTTCCCTCTAGCAACAGACAAGTTTCTATGTGAAAATCAAGTGTCTGATATATACTTTTAGAGCCCAACCTGATGAGAGTAAGATTTACACAATGCTCATCTCCCTACCCTCTTTCTCTCAATTATATTAGGTTTTCTTTGCCTCTTCAAGAGATTTTAGCTTGTTTTTACCTCATTTTTTTAGATCTTATTTTACCACTTTTTCCCTCTTTTCCCCAGTATGACAACCTTTCCCCCTCTAGTTCTCTTTTTCATATTATCAAAGTAATATCTAGTTCATTATATACCCAAACTTTAAGTATCCTCCTAGTAAAAATAAAGTTCTCAAGAATCTTTTCCTTTTTACCTTTTTATGCATCTCTTCAGTTCTGTGTTTGGATGTCGAATTTTTTGTTCAGATCTGGTCTTTTCATTAGAAATAGGTGAAATTCACCTATATCATTGAATGACCATCTCCTTCCCTGGAGGATAATGCTCATTCTAGCTGGATAGGTTATTCTTGGCTGTAATCCAAGTTCCTTTGCCCTTCGGAATATCTGGTTCCAGGCCCTTTGATCCTTCAATGTGGAGGCTGACAGATCGTGTGTGATTCTAATTATTGATCCTCGGTATTTGAATTGTTTCTTTCTAGCTGCAAGCAGAATCTTTTCCTTGGTGTTATAGTCCTGAAATTTAGCCATGATATTTCTTGGGGTTTTAATTTTGGGATCTCTTTCAGGAGATGATAGGTGAATTCTTTCAATGGTGATTTAGCCTTCTGATTCTACAATCTCAGGGCAGTTTTCTTTCAGGATTTCCTGGAAGATAGTGTTTAGATTCTTTTTTTCATCATGACTTTCAGGAAGTCCAATAATTCTTAGATTGTCTCTCCTAGATCTATTTTCCAAGTCAGTTGTTTTTCCTAGGAGATATTTCATATTTTCTTCTAATTTTTCATTTTTTTGTTTTGGTTTGACTGATTCTTGAAGTCTTATTGAGTCATTCACTTGCATTTGTTCAATTCTTATTTTTAAAGTGTTATTTTCTTCAGTTACCTTTTTAAGCTCCTTTTCTAACTGGCCAATTTGTTCATTGCACTCTTTTTCCACTTCACTAATTTTATTTTTCAATAAATTGGTGTCTTTATCATATCTCTTTTGGAGGGCTTCTTGCACTGACTTCAGTTTATTTTCCCATTTATCCTCCAACTCTCTTTTGAGATTCTGTATGCAATCTTCCAGAAAGGCCTTTTGAAAAGGGGACCAGTGATGGTCCTTAATAATATCCTCTGAAGTTTTGTCTAAAGGAACCTCAGAATCTGGGGTCTCTGTTTCGATAAAAGCTGTCTATGGTGAGAGCTCTCTTTTGCTTCTTCATTTTTTTTTAAACAGCGTGTATATCTCTTTAAGGCTTGGAAAAACCTCGGCTAAAGCTCCTTGCCCTGGGGCAATTTGGCGAATTAATTTAAGGTGCTGGGCCGGTGGGGGCTAGGACTGAGTCCAAATTACTCCTTAAACAAGGCAAGTCTGCCAGAACACCTGCCCCCAATCCGGGCAGAGTGTCCCGAGTGCCTCAGATAGACTCCAGGTGTTTGGAGTTGGGAGTTTGGAGTTTTTGCCACAATGAGCTGAGCTGAGTCCCACCCTCACTTCCGGCCTACACCACTCTTTATCCCTCTGTCTGAGATAGACAAATCTGATGTGAAGTTCTTCAGAGGTATCAGCAAGCAATATCCAAGTATTTCTGAATTCGTTGACTTGAAGATCAGTTCAGAGGCTTATTTTATTGTTGATTTGAGAGAAGATCGGAGGAGACGCAGAGAGTCACGTTTTCACTCCGCCATCTTGGCTCCGCCCCCCTAGATCAATGTATTCATTTTTAATACACATTGCTTTATGAATCATGTGGGGAGAGAAAAAAATCAGAGCAAAAGGGACAAACCAAAGGAGAGAGAAAAAATAAAAAAGGAGTAGATATAGCATGTGTTGATTTACATTCAGTTTCCTTACTTCTTTTTCTGTATTCAGATGACATTTTCTGTCCAAAGTCTATTGGGATTGGCTTGGATCACCTAATCACCGAGAAGAACCAAGTCTTTCCTAGCTGATCATCACACAATCTTGCTGTTACTGTGTAAAATGTATTCCTGGTTCTACTTGTTTCACTCAGCATGAGTTTATGTAAATCTTTCCAGGTCTTTATAAAATCAGCTTCTTCATCATTTTTATAGAACAATAATATTCCATTACTTCCATAGATCACAATTTGTTCAGTCAGTCCCCAATTGATGGGCATCTACTTATTTTCCACTTCTTTGCTACCACAAAAAGAGCTGCTATGTGTGGATTTTTCCCTTCTTTATGATTTCCTTGGAATACAGACCCAGTAATTGCACTGGTGGGTCAAAGAGTATGCAGTTTGATAGCCCTTTGAGCATAGTTACAAATTGCTTTCCAGAATGGTTGGATCAGTTCACAAATCCATCAACAATGCATTAGTATCTCAGTTTTCCTACATCCCCTTCAACATTTATTATTATTTTTCCTGTCACCTTAGCCAATCTAAGAGGTCTGGTACTTCAGAGTTGTTTTAATTTGCGTTTCTCTAATCAATAGTAATTTTGAGCATTTTTATACGACTATAAAAAGCCTTAATTTCATCATCTGAAAATTGTCTGTTCATATCCTTTGACCATTTATCAGTTGGAGAATGGCTCATATTCTTATAAATTTGACACAGTCCTTTATATATTTTAGAAATGAGACCCTTTTTCAGAAACAATGGCTGTCAGGATTTTTCCCAGCTTTATATTTCCCTTTTAATCTTGTTTTGGTAGGGTTTATTTCTGCAAGAACTTTTTAATTTAATCCTTCCCTCTAATTAAATGTTAAGACTTGTTGCTATTCCATATACAACATATCTTTTATTTTCCCCTTGGAATTGTATTGACTCTCTAGCAACTGCAAGTCAGTTTTCCTTGGAAGGATGGTAGGGATAGGAGGAAAGGGAGGTTTTTGCATAGTTGAGATCCTATATGGGTCCCTTCACCGACAAAGAAAATCACGGATACAGAGGAAGGTCGTCTCTGCAGTAACAGTGAATTTTCTTTTGGAGGGTTTTGGGGTAGTGCCATCAAGCTGGATGCTGGTGTGCATGCTGGGGGCCAAAATGGCATTCACTAGAATGTAGAGATTGCCTCGCTGATATATAATAACTTCCCTTTCCAAGGGGATTTGAAACCATAGGATTGTACCATGGGTGTGAAAGACCGAGGAAGCCTGGAACAAAAGATGGGTCAATTTAGAAAGGTGATCAGTAGTTCAATGAGTGTATCTTATATTCTGGATACTGTAAGGCACAGGGAGACTGGAAGAGCAGACAAGAGCTAGACTGGGAAGGGCTTTGAATGGCAGATAGGGAAGGGGACAAGGGAAAGTGTGTTTTGTGAACTGGTCTGAGGAGTCCTCAAAGAGTTCTTTGAACTCTTTTCTTCACATTTAAAGCCTTTAACAGTCTGGCTCCCATCTCTTTCCCAATTGGTTTCACTTGACTTCCGCTCATTTCTCTTCATTCCAGGAAGCCAGTCTGCTTGCTGTTCCCTGTGAATGGAGTTCCACTCTCCAGACCTCTGAGCCTCTTCCAGGAACCAGAATGCTTCTCTCCTGATGTGTGCCCCTTGGAACCTTTAGCTTCTTTCAAGCCTGAGCCTACAGTTCTTATCCCCTTCAGTCATTCTGCATCTGAAATTACCTAATTATTTTTGTCAGCTTGTCTTTGGACATCCTCCCTCCCCTCCCCAATAACGCCTGTTCCTTGAAGGTGCTTTCTTTTGGCCATCGTGACTCTGTGTCTCTCTCGGTTCTTAGAACACAGTAGACATTTAATAAATGCCTTTTTAATGGAATAGAAATTTGCATTTTCTGTGGAGTGAACCGTATCTGCATTGTGGCCATGAGTGCTTGCGGGAGAATTGGAACTCTATTCCACATCTGCAGAAAGCTTGACAAGACATTGCAGAGCAATTCCCCCCCCCCCCGCTGGTGAGGGGGGAAATCTAAAGGCACGATTTGGGGGCTAGACTAGGACTGAATGTAGTCAGTGTAAACTCAGAGGTTGGGGAGCCAGTTGGCTAAAAGCTCAATGCAGAGGAGTACATTGAATGCCAGGCAGAAGTCATCTGCTGCCTGTGTGCCCCAAACTCTCCCCCCTTCTTGGCTCTGAGCACCAACCTTGGATCCAAGGCTTGAGCACACTCCCAGCCACCTTGAAAGCTTTCCCATCCTGTTGAGAGCTAATGAGAGAAACTTATATTCCTACCTAGTCTGTGTCTGGAGCAGCTTCCCTCACTCAGCATGGGTCCCTGAGCCTCCCCCAGTTGAGTGGGAAGGCTGGGACTCTAGGAAAGGCACTGAGTCCAACACCCTGATTTTAGAGATGGGGAAAAGAGAAAGGAAGGAACTTTGGTCCAAGCCACATAGAAAGTTGTGACAGACTGGAAATGAAAAACAAGGTTTTTTGGTTAAAATGCCAAACGGAGGAGCTTATATTTGATCCTGGAGGTTATAGCTATTTACTTCCTCTGAACCCTTTGCAGATTTGAAGTCTTGGCTAGAAGAGGGCTGTACAATCCTGAAAATGCAATAACTAGGTGTGTTCCTGTTGTTTCTCTCCTCCACGGAGCTTTGCGCACAGTAGGAATTTCATAAATAATGGTGGAATAAATGAATTTGCACTTTACAAACACAGGCTTTAATCTCCCACACTGGTGAGTTCTTAGCCCCTCAAGCTCACAAAGCACTCGGAGAGGCCCAGAAAGCACTCTCTCTTCTCTGTTAGAGTCTAATTCCCCAATCCTCTTAGCTCAAGATATTGCATCTTTCATTTTATCAATTATAGAAGGTACGATTCTGGGCAGGATCCAAGGAGAGGCTGGGCTTGCTACAGTCTCATTACTCAGTTCCTTCGTTTGTGTGGAGACCTCACACTTGCTCTCCGTTACAAGGAGATTCTGGTCAAATCAGAAGCAACTTGAGAGGTGACCATGTGGGTCTGTCAGGCCATCTTTCTTCCTGTCCCTGCCCTTCAGCCCTGGCCCAAGGGGCTCCATCCCTCCAGAGCTTTGACTATTTCCATGTCAGTGGTGGGCATTTCTAATCTAGAGAGCTCAGGCTACTCACTGTCCCAGCAGATAATTTTAACCATAGTCCCCGTTGACCCTGGTCTCAGTGACGGCAAGCTGCTTGTATTTGTGTCTGTCCAGGGAATGAGACCCGGGCATCTCTCTCGCTGTGAGGTCCCCCTTGGTTCTTCCCTCCACATATCTCTGGGTCTGGGCCCCCCTCATGTGAATAAAGCATCTTGGATAGAGGCTACTTGCTTTTAGCATCGGTGTCTCCTCTGTCATTTATGGGGAAACCTCAACAGCTCTCAAGACCCCTTGTCTTTCTTTGGATCCGGGTATTTAGCCCAGAACATGGTACAGAGTGAGTCCTGAATTCATGCTGGTTGGTTGAGCTTGTTGACCCGTTGGATTAGAGTGTCCGGCACTGGTCCTCCTTCATGGATCTTACAAGGAGCCATTCACTCTACTGTGGAGAGTGTCTACAGCTTCTGAACATAACAAATGCATGCGCTGTGTGAGATCTAGAGGCAAAGGTGGTGGGTGGTCCCCTCCCCTAGAAGGTAAGTAATCCCATATAGGGGCAGTTTCCACATTTATCACGCTGCACAAGGAAAACCAGATCAAAAAGGGGGAAGTGGGAAAGAAAACAAACACAAGTGAATAACAACAAAAAGATGGAAATGCTCTGTCGTGATCCACACTTAGTTCCTACAGAACTCTCTGTGGAAGCACACGGCTCTCTCCATCCCAAGTCTTGGACTGGCTGGAATCACCTCTTTGTTGAAAAGAGTCACGTCCATCAGAATTGATCATCATATAGTCTTGTTGTCATGTATAATGATCTCCTGGTTCTGCTCGTTTCACTCAGCATCAGTTCATGCAAGTCCCTCCAGGCCTCTCTGAAATCCTCCTGCTGGTCGTTTCTCACAGAACAATAATATTCCATGACATTCATATACCATCATTTATTCAACCACTCTCCAATTGATGGGCAGCCATTCCCTTTCCAGGTCCTCCCCACTACAAAAAGGTCGAGCAGCATTTTTAACGAAGCATGTTATCAGGTTGTAAGAGATGGCAAAAGAAGGGAGGGAGGAAGGCAACAAGCAGTCACCAAGGACCAGGCTCAGGGCTGAGGGCTAGGGATGCAAATGCTGTTGTTTCCCCTTTGTTCACAGAGGGCCACGACCTCAGGGACCATGACATCCAAGTGAATTGGATTTAAAGGGAGGGAGGGCTGGGCAAGGTCATCTGCCTCAGTTTCCCCTCCAGAGCCACCTGGACCTAGGGGCCAGACACAGAGACAGCCCCCAATATGATTACCTTATATTCCTAATATGGGAAGAGGCGGCTGAAAAGCTGGGGGAAAGAGGGAGAGCCGGTCACGGGGCAGGATGGAGGAATCGAGCAGAGGGGAATCCAGGTCCACAAAGTGGAGGCTCCAGGAAGCATCCACCGGTGGGAGAAATGAGCGCTTTATAGGGGAATGCTCCATGCCGAGGGGGCTGGATTTGTGGGTGAGGAGGCTCCAGGTGCTGAGCTAGTCATGGGAGTCGAAGGCCAGGCTCAGGCTCAGGCAAGGCGAAGAAGGTTTGTAGGCTGGAAAAGTGAGGAACATGCAAGGAGTCAGGTGTGTATGAAGCTGGTACACGAGCTACATGTAAGGACACATGCAGGAGGTACCTTCTGCTCCCCCCAAAGCCTGGCTGCCTCTGGAGGCAGGGGGCTCTCCCTCCTGGGAGGTGATTGTTTTATTTTTAATTGTTTTAATTTTATTTTTAATTTTACTATTACAGAAAACATTCTGTACTCAAGGTGTGCCAAATAAAATGGGCACACACACATATAAATACATATACATACATGTATAATAACAAGAAGAGAATTGTGCATGAGACTAGGAATCTGTGCTTGGGACAGCCAGCTTTTCTTTTAAATACAATAAAATAATAAGTTCAACATATAACTTTCAAGGTTGTCCTTCTTGTCCATTATTTTTTCTGTCCTTCCTTTTGTGCATTAAAGAAAGCAAAGGCTTCAATGAGTCTCTTTTTCTTTTCTACTCTATTTTTATTCCTTCCTCCTTTCCTCTTCCTCCCACTCTTCAATTACGAAGAAAAAAGGAAAATAAAGTCATTGCAACAAACATGCAGAGGCAAGCAAAACAAATTCTTACAATTGTCGTGTCCAAGCCCGCCTGTCTTATTCCACATTTTGGAGCTATTGTCTTTCTCTCTCCCACACAGTCGCCTAGAACAACGCTTCATCATCATTTTTAATTTTTGTTAAGCGATGTGAATCTATTGTATCTCCCTCCCACTCCCACTGAAAAAGAAAAACAAAACCCTTGTAACACACGTATGTAGTAAAGCAAAAGACATTTCCTCTCTGGCCATGTCCCCCAAATGTAGTCCCCATCTTCAGCCTGGATTCATGACCTTTATCTCAGGAGGCTGGTCCTTTTTCAAAGCTGACTGTTTTCACAGTTCTTTCACATTCTCCTGGTTCTGATCACTTCACTCTGTATCACAAGGTTCATTCGATTTTTCAGATCTCTCTCAGAACCTCTCTTTTATTATCTCATTTAGCATAATATTCCATTATTAGATTATTAGATATCCCTTTATTTGCCAGATTTTTTTTCCATCATGAAAAATGAGCTGCTCTAATTTTTTGTATATAAGTTTGCTTTTCTTTTTTCTTGATGTTGTGATATGGTTGTGCCAAAGGATAAGCAGAATTTGGTACCATTTGTGGGCATAGATCCAGTTTGCTTTCCTAAATAGATCTGCCAATGGTGGATGTTCTCCCCCAGCCCTTCCAGTATCTGTTCTTTTCCCCTGTTCGTCACCTTTGCCAATCTCATGGGTGTGAGCTTAGACTTCAGAGTTGCTTTAATTTGCATTTCTCATTATGAGCAATTTGGAGAGCTTTTTTCATGTGGCTATTGAGAGCTTGGATTTGTTCCTTTGAAAATTGTCTGGTCATCTTTTAAATCTGTTTATCATTTGGGCAATGGCTCTTATTCTTGTGAGTTTAAATCAGTTCCACCTAAATATTGGAAGTGAGACTTTTATAGAGAGATTTGCTGCAGAGACCTCCCTCCCAGCCAAAGATTTTTGGTAATAGGTGGACAAGTCAGGGCTGCTGCAGAGAGTTTTGCACAGGGACTAGTTGGATCATGGGCTCCAGCCCTCCCTGCTCACCTTCTCAAGATGGCAGGATTGCTCCCTGTTTGAAGAAGAAGGGACCTTCTTTTGGCCTTTCTGCCCATTTTCTGGGATAATTCTCACGGTGGGTATGGATAAAGGACGGCTCCTACACCGGTAACTGCCCTCACAGAGCAGGGCCCAGGAAAGCTGCTGGGCTCCCTTGTGGGCCTGAGTCCAAACACTTCCACGTGCCTCCCTGGCCATGATGCCCTGGCTAAAGCTCCACTTCTAACAGGGCCTGATTCTTCCCCCGACTTGTACATCCAGGGCATGCCCTGGGCATCTCTGCTCACCGTGAGCCAATTCCTCAGGTCCAGTGGGAGAGCACAGGGACATGAAGGGTGGGGGTTGGGAGAAAACAGGAGACTCTAGGGAAAGCTCCCGGTGAGGCCGGGCAGCTCTGGCAGGGCCAGAGACAGGAGAAGGGGCCCTGCTTCACACCCAGGCCTTTTGTGGCACCTACCCAATGAGCCCATCGATCCCTGGGAGGGTCCTAATCTATGGAAACTTTGTTTAAATGTCTGGCCCTGGGTTTTTATTAGCAATTAATGAAAAAACAAGATTGAAAATCCCAACTCTGGGTGATTGCCTAGAAATTCACAAGTAAAAATCAATGGTGCTAATCTATTTAATAAAGTGCAGAGTGGAGAAAGCCCTCCAGCACACAGAGCTCTCAGCCTTCTGAAGGTGGGGCCTGGGCTCCTGCCCTGCCTTCCACTGGCTGGCTGTGGGCAGATCTGGGCAACCTCCTCCACCAGCCATGGGAGGCCCTTCTCTGCGCTCCAAATCTCTCCTCCTCGGCTAGGAATCACTGTGGGATGAAAGGAAGGAGTAATCAGGCGCCCATGCAGCTCTTGGCTGGGGGCCTGGAGCTCCAGCAGGAAATGAGGGGGGTCCTGCCCATGTTCATGTGGAGCTCCCCCAGCCAAAGAAAGACCAGTCTTATGTGGAGGGAAGAGGAGGGTGGGAAAGAAAGAGAGGGGGGGAGGATGGAAGGAGAAAGGGAGAGAGGAAGGAAGAGAGGGAGAGAGGAAGGGAGGAAAGGAGACAGACAGACAGACAGACAGAGACAGAGGGAGAGGGAGAG
This sequence comes from Myrmecobius fasciatus, assembly GCA_023553655.1. Taxonomy (NCBI): domain Eukaryota; kingdom Metazoa; phylum Chordata; class Mammalia; order Dasyuromorphia; family Myrmecobiidae; genus Myrmecobius; species Myrmecobius fasciatus. Next base: position 65,808 of record JAJPUD010005429.1, read on the forward strand.
GGACAGAGAGGGGGGAGGAAGGGAGGGAGAGAAGGAGAGAGGAAGGAAGAAAGGGAGAGAGGAAGGGATGGAGTGAGACAGACAGAGAGACAGACAGGTAGAGAAAGAGGGAAAGGGAGAGAGGGGGGGGGAGGAAGGGAGGGAGGGAGACAGAAACACAGAGAGAGAGAGAGAGAGAGAGAGAGAGAGAGAGAGAGAGAGAGAGAGAGGGAGAGGAAGGGAGGGAGAGAGAGTCATAGAGGCAGACAGAGACAGAGAGACTGAGAAACAGAGAGGGAGGGAAGAGGAAATGAGGGGATGGAGGGAGAGGAAGACATGGTTCCTTGAAAAACTAGTGGGAGGCCAAATGGCAAAAGGTCTCAGACCCTTGGCCCAGAACAGGGTGTGGATTTTATCTGCAAGCCATAGGGAGCCCCTCAGAGAGTGCATAGCCTGCTCTGCTTCTTAGGAAGTGATTTTAGCTGGGCCCAGAAGGCGCCTTTGCAGGAAGCAGCCGATGGAATGGAGCATGCAGGATCTCTGCCCCTCACCAAGGCTGCAAGCCCACCTGCCAGGCAGCTGTGGATGAACCCCGGGCTGTCGCCCTGAGCCATTGGACCAGCCCTTTGCACATCTGTGTCCCCCTCCCACAGAGCCTCCTGCTCTTCACCCTCAGTGAAGAAGGAAGGACTCACCTTCCCAGTCGGAGCAGAGAGCCAGTCGGGAGGAGTGCATCCCTTGGGAGACTGGGAGGCTCCCATTCTGCCCCGGCCTGCGGGTCAGCCAGACCTGAGTGGGCTCCCAGGCTCTGGTCAGAGAGGAAGGAAGCCCAGGGAATGAGGTGAGTATTGTGAGTGCTCTTTGTGAGGATCCCTTAAAACCTCCATTAAGCAGAGTGGGGCTGAATAGGAAAGTGAACAGCCCGGGGTGCCCTGGGAGATCGCCAAGGGCTTTTGGACAATTCCAAGCTCCCCTGACTGGGAAAAAGGCTCCCTGCCCTGCTGCTGTCCCTGAGTCATGCCATCTCCCAGGCACTGGGAGGATCTGAAGGGCAGCGAGGAGGCACACTGCCAAGGGGCATGGGGCTCAAGCCCTGGTATGGAAGGAAATGGCTGTGCAATGTGTCCTCGGGAGCAGGGGAGGGCTGGCCACTCTATGAGGGCATTGGGCTCAGCTGGACAGTCTGGGCACTTCCTGTGCCTCAAGGAAGGTGGCCTGGGGAGAAGGGGTGATGGGCCGCTCTCTGCAGTGGTGGAGGGCATGTCCGCCTGGACCAGGTCACCCATCCTTCAAATACAAGGTGGCCTTGGGTAGTTATCTCTCCTTGCAGATAGCAGGCTCACTTCTGGGTTAATTGCTCTCTGGGCTAATCCCTGTTCCAGCTGAGGATTGAACTGGCAGTCAAAATAATTGTTTTAAGTGAATTAACATTTTCAGAGACTGAACTCTTATGTATCTAGAGTGAGTGAATAATCCTTTAGCCTCATGGTAAGTCAATGAAGTTCATGAAATCCTGCCAGGGAGCATGGAGGCTGAGCACATGGTCCTGACCCTGGACCTATCTGGGGCTGGGGAGGGCCCTAAAGCTGCAGCACCCCATAAGGGCCCGTCTCCTGTATCCTCCACCCTACCCCATATTCTCCACATTTCTGCTTCAATAAGAGATAAATGTCAATGCCTCCTGGGCGCTGTCCCTGGTCCTGCAGGATCACAGACAAACTCAGAAGGGACCCTGGCCTCTGGAACTTCCCATCACTGGGGTGGAGAGGGAACAAAGAGCCTTACAGGTGGACTGGGCAGTGTCCATTCAGGATGCCTACAAGGTTACTCAGAGCAGTTTGAATAGGGTCGAAGCGTGCCCCCTTGGAGCAGACCTGATATTTTATCAATGCGACAGGAGTCCCTCTCCCTCTGTGGGTCACAGGTTGGATCAAGGTACCCTGACTTCTGAAGTCCTCCCAAGGTTTGTGCCCTACTCCAACTATTTCTTCCTTTTCAAGAGCTATAATCCCACATCTCTCCAGTCCTGCCTTGGGTTCCTGGAAAGACAAACCTGCCATAATAACATACTTATTATTCCTCATTTCCTCCTTCCCTCTCTCTGATTAATTTTAGCATCCCCTCTGGAGCTACTTTTCCAATTCCCACTTACACTGGTAGCCCTTTTCTCACAAGGTGGGTGACTGCTCTCCTTAGGGTTCTTAGAGTAAGCTGAAAGGGACAGTGTAGTCCAGTATGGTTGTTCTTGAGTCCCTGTTGGGCACTATTGATTAGCTATTAGAAAGAGCACTGCCTAAACAGGAATTACAAAGACAAGTGAGACAAAAACATTCTGAGTCATACTTTGATCTGGCACAATGAAGGTCCCTGAGGAGAGAGAGATGGAGAGACATAGAGACACAGAGACAGAGAGAAGAAGAGAAAAAGAGAGAAAAAAAAAACAGAGAGAGAGACAGACAGACAGAAGCCCATCCAGTTATTTTCCAATAATATCAGGTAAGGCAAAGGGGGTTTTTGATGTTGGTTCCTCCATGTTTTCAAGGTCACTCGTGTACAGACACAGTGGGGCAGAGATCTTGGAGTGAGATGGGGAAGCTCCAAAGAATGTTCACACTTTCCATATGATGGTATCTCCTCTACTCTGGAGTGGTGTCCTAAAAAAAGGTGGAGGCTTATTCTTCTGCTGTGGGTCCAGACTTTTGGGTCTCGAGCTTGAGGGGAAATCTAGTTTCTGGGGGATTGGAAATTTTGTGGCACAGAATGCCGGGTTATGAAAGGCTCCTTCCCCCTTTGACTTTATCTCTTACTTCTAGATGAGAAGGCAGGTTCTAAGGTACCCCAGGGCCTCAGGGCTGGAGTTGGGGGAGACCCAGGCTCTGGATACTACCCTGCTGCCTCTCCCTTGCATCTCACAATTTATCTGAGCAAAGGTAGTACAGGAGCTCAGTGCAGTTCATTAAACATTGCCTATGGACAGAACCCCATTTTGAGAAACAAGACAGGACTTTTGCATCCCTGTTGCCCCTACTTTAGTCCATTTTCATCCCTGCAAATAAGTCTCTAGAATATGCCCAAGAACCAAGTGGCTACACTGAACATAAGAAGCTCTCCTGTGAAACAGTGGCTTGGTCTAGAGTATATACCTTTCCCCGGCCTGATGCTTACCCATCTTAGATGGATGGGCTAAATCTTGGAGGTACAATGAGATGATTCAGGCCAATTTCAGTAGACTAGTCATGGAGAGAACCATCTGTATCCAGTAGGAGGATTGTTGGGACTGAATGTGGATCACAACAGTTTTTTTTACCTTTGTTGTTGTTTGCTTGCTTTTTGTTTTCTATCTCTTCCTTTTTGATCTGATTTTTCTTGTATAGCATGATAAATGTTGAAATATGTATAGAATAATTGTGCATGCTGAACATATATGGGATTACTTGCTGTCTAAGGGAAGGGGTGGGAGAAGGGAGGGAGAAAAATTTGAAATACGAGGTTTTTGCAAGGGTGAATGTTGAAAACTATCTTTACATGTATTTTGAAAATAAAATGTATGTAAATCTCTTTAAACATCAAAAAATAAATCTTGGTGGTAAAGGTCCCTGCAGACTCTGTTCTGTTCAGTTCTGAGGTAGCAGTGGATTTGGGGGAAAGAAAAACTACTCTCTAGATACCTTCCTCTACCCCTTCCCCACCTTTTGATTTCATAGAACTCCAGAGCTAGAAGGTGTCTCAGCAACCACTAGCCTGGACTCTACCTGAAAAATAATCCCATTTATAATATTCCTACAAAGTGATGGTCAAGACTAGCCTGATGTTCCTCCTCCTTAGGAAGTCCACTTTGGGACAGCTCAACTTGGAGAGGACATCTAAATCTGGGAAGGGGGCAAGGTGGCAACGGAGGCAGATTTAGATGTCCTCTCAAATTTTGTCAGGACATCTAAACCTGCCTCCGTTGCCACCTTGTCCCCCTTCCCAGTTTTGCCTTCTGTGGCCAAGCACAGAAAGTCTAATCTCTCTTTCTGTTGATGGCCCTCCCCAAAATGAAGACTCTACTTTAAACTAAATCCCCTGCCCATTTTCACATGGCATGAATACAATTCCCTTCCTCCAGATACTCTAACATTTCAGGTCCTCCTCTCCATGGGATGGTCAAAACTGGCTGGGGTCTGGCCAGGATGCCAAAAACAAGACCTAGGCCGTCCATTACTCTTGCTAGAGCCTTGACTTCTCTTCTTGGAGTTTAAAAATCAGGTGGTTGTTCTCACAATCTTGAAGAGTTCACATTCAATTCTCGTGGAACTCACCATCCACCGAAGCCTCAAGATCTTGCCCAAACTGCCTCCCCAGTTTATACTTCTTTTCTTTCTTAGCCCCAGCCTAAGACGGGCCATTTATGCACGTTGCATTCTATCTTATTAAATGCAGCCCAATTCTGCAGCCTGTCAAGATCATTTCAGAGCGGTTGCTCCTCCCAGCTCAGGGTCATCTGCTAATGTGATGAGGAAATCATCTCTGCCTTTATCCCAGACATTGATAACAAGCATTAAACAGCTCAGAGCTGAGTCCAGCTGTCCACTTTGGGATGGAGCCATCTATTGCACCACCAGCTCTCCCCATGTTTTACAGGAATGAGCATGAAAGACCTGATCAAATGCTTCCCTACATTCTAGGTAAACTACGTCTGCCACGTGCCAAGAAAGAAAGCTGGGTTTGTCTGGCGTGATCTGTCTGTTCTCAGACAAGCCACCCAGGCTCCTTCTGATTAGGGCTTTCTTTTAAAGCTATTCACCAACCATTTCTTTGATGATAAAGTCGAAAATTTCATCGGAAATCAAGGTCAAGCGCACTGTCCTGTCGTTTTCAGAATCTCTGCTTTTCTTTCTTCTTTTAAATTGGGATGTTTGCCCATCTGCAGTCCAGTGGCATCTCCCCAGTCCTTCCCAATCTCTGAAAGGTCACTGACAGTGACTGCAATCATATCTGCCAGTTCGTCCAGGACCTGAGATTGTCATCCTTACAGCTGATGACTTGGACTCATCATGGACAGCTCACTCAGAAAGACATTCTCTTTTTCTCCTTCATCCTCATTAGCTGCCTCTGCTCCCATTTGGCTTTTCTTTTTCCCATCCTTTTGAGAACAAAATTCAACCCTCCCTCCCTGCCGCTTTTGGTAATATTTCCCCCTTCCCTTCTTTAAAGTGAGATCTGAAAACCCATTAAAAATAGAATTAAATTAGGCACGTGCTAATCTGTAGGCTTCCTCTGCCTCCTGTTTTACTCTCACAACAAAGGCTCTAACAGAAGATGGAGCCAAGATGATAGAGTAAAGGCATGGGCTCCCCCCCAACCCACTCTTTTAAATAAGAAACAAATTCTAGAAGATCAGAAGACACAAAAAGGTGGAATTGAACCATTTTCCAGCCCAAGACAACTCAGAAGGTCAGTAGGAATGGAGCACAGACCAGGTCCTAGCAAACCAGGAGTCTGCCTTGGGAGTCACTGAATCAGCCACAGCAGCTGCTTCCAGAGGTCTCAGCCCACAGATGGTAAAGGGTCAAACAATGAGAAGGAGCTCACGGGGGTCTCTGGTCTGGTGCTGTTTGGGACTCTGTACCCCAATCTCATTCATATTCCTGAGTAGCAGTCCCAGGGTGAGGAGTAGTATTAGCACATCAGAACTTGTGACCACTTGGAGAGAGAAACTCTCCTCACAGCTCCAGGGCAAAAAAGAGTATTTATGGTCATTCACAGACCATAGAACAGGTCAGGAGAGGAGCAAACATGCATCTTCTTAGATCATATCACCTTGGAAAAATGAAAAACTTACAGGTCCCCGAAAACTACTACACAAAATCCATAAAGCTTGGGACAATGCACTCTCCATCCTGGAAGCAGATTCCCACTTTGCCAAAAAGTTAAAAGTCAAGTAACATGCTGAGAAAATGAGCAACTGACAGAAAAAAATTCTGACCACAGAAAGTTATGATGACAAGGAAGATCAAAACACACACTCAAAAGAAAATAAGAAAGTCAAAACTCCTATATCCAAAGCCTGGCCAAAAAAAACGAATTAGTCCTAGGTCATGGAAGAGCTCAAAAAGGATTTTGAAAATCAAGTAAAAGAGATAGAGGGGAAAATGGGAAGAAAAATGAGAATGATGCAGACAAAAATCATGAAAATTAGCCAACAGTTTGGTGAAGAACACACACACACACACACACACACACACACCAAAAAACTGAAGAAACTAATACCTTAAAACATTGAATAAACCAAATGGTAAAGACCAATGAGGAGAAGAATGCCTTCAGGAGCAGAATTGGCCAAGTGGAAAAAGACATACCAAAATTCACTGAAGAAAAAAAAATTACTTAAAAAGTAGAATTGACCAAATGCAAAAAAAGTACAAAAAGCTCCCTGAAGAAAATAATTCCTTAAAAATTGCAATTGGGCAAGTGGAAGCAAATGACTTTATGAGAAATCAAAAAACAATAAAACAAAACCAAAAGAATAAAAATAAATAGAAGACAATGTGTAATCATTGTGAACACAACTGATCTGTAATATTGATCCAGAAGAGATAGTTTAAATATTATTAGATTACCTGAAAGCCATGATAAAAAAGAGCCTAGAAATTTTCATTTTCAAGAAATTATCAAGGAAAACTGTCCTGATATTCTAGAATTAGAAAAAGGGCCTAGACATCATTTTCAAGAAATTATCAAGGAAAACTGTCCTGATATTCTAGAATTTAAAATAAAAAAGGAAAAAAATCCACCAATAACCTCCTGAAAAAGATCCCAAACTGAAAACTGCTAATTTCAGAATTCCCAGGGAAAGGAGAAAACATCACAAGATCCAGAAAGAAACAATGCAAGTATCATGAAACCACAATCAGAATGACATAAGATTTAGCAATTTCTACATTAAAGAATCAGAGGACTTGAAATCTGATAATCCAGAAAGTAAAGGAGCTGAGATTACAAACAAGAATCATCTACCCAGAAAAACTGAATATAATCTTTCAGGGGGGAAATGGATATTCAATGAAATAGAAGAATTTCAACCATTCTTGATGAAAAAAAAAAAACAGAGCTGAATTGAAAATTTGATTTCCAAATACAAGATGCATAAAAAGGGAAATAGAAAAGAGAACTCTAAAGAGATCTAATAAAGAGACCGTTTACATTCCTATGTGGGAAGATAATATTTGTAACTCATAAGAACTTTCTCATTATCAGAACAGTTAGGAGTATATACAGATAGAGGGCACAGGTGTGAGTTGTATATCAGGGGATGATATCTAAATATTAAGTTAGGGATAAAAGACAAAGATAAAGAGAAAAGTAAAATGGGGTAAATTATCTCATATAAAAGAAAGAACAAAAAGCTTTTTCAGTAGAGAGGAAGAGAGGGGAGGTGAGGAGTGAGTGACCATTACTGTCATCAGAATTAGTTCAAAGAAAGTATTACATACATATATGCATAAACACACACACAATCAATTGGGTATAGAAATCTATTTCCCCCTACAGGAAAGTAGGAGGGGAAAGGAATAAAAAGGGGGGTTGATAGTGAATGAAGGGAGGTCAGATTACGGTAGGAGACAGTCAGAAACAAAACACTTTTGAAGAGGGACAAGGTGAAAGAAGAGAGAGATAATAGAATAAATGAGGAGATGGGTGGAATAGAATGGAGGAAAACACAATTACTAATAGTAACTGTGGGAAACAAATCGAAGTAAGTTTCTCCAATAAAAGTCTCATTTCTTAAAACAGAAAATTGAATCAGTTCTATAAGAGCCATTGCCCAATTGATAAATGATCAACAAATATGGAGTTTTCAGATGAAGTACTCAAAGCTAGCTATAATCATATGAAAATCATATGAAAAAAAATGCTCTAACTCATTATTGATTGGAGAAATGCAAATTAAAACTGAGATAGTACCTCATGCATACTAGCTGTGCTAGTAGACCATAAAAGGAAAATTACAAATGGTGGAAGGACATTGGAGAAATGAGAAATTAATGCATGATGGGCATAATTGTAAACTATTTCAATCTTTCCATAGAGCAACTTGGAACAATGCCCAAGGGCTATCAAATCTGACCTTGCAATATCATCCTAGGTCTGTATCCTAAGACCGATAGAAAAAAAGGAAAAGGAAAAGGATTTATATAAACAAAAATATTTGTAGCTGCTCTTTTCTGATAGCAAAGAATTGGAACTTGAGGGGATTCCCATGAAATGGGAAAGGGCTGAACAAACTGTGATGTAATGCTGTGTGCTTTAAGAAATAGTGATCAGGATGTTCTCAGGAAAACCTGGAAAGACTTCCATGAGCAGATGCAAAGTGAACAGAGTACAAAGTGACAACAATATGGTAAGATATGGTAATATATGGTAAATATATTTTAGATATAGGTAATATATGGTAAATAACTTAGCAGTTCTTAACAATACAAAGATCCAAGATAACTCTGAAGAACTTGTAATGAAAAATGCTATCTGTCCCCAGAGAAAGAAGTGATTGTGCCTGAATGCAGATTGAAGCATGCTCTTTTTCACTTTCTTTATTTTTCTTGAGGGTTTATTTGTGGTCTATGTTTTCTTTCACAACAAGACTAACATGAAAATGTTTTGTATGATGATACATATATAACCTTTATTAAATTATTTGCCTTCTCAATGAAAGATGGAGAGGGAGGAGAGAATTTGTAACTCAAAGTTTTAAAAACAAATGTTAAAAATCATTTCCATGGACCTGGTGACAAATGGAGTCTGATAGTGAGGCTCTCTTCCCCATGTGCTCTTCTCATTTCTCCTGCTTTCCCTTGGTGACTGCTCAAGAGCTTCTTTTTGTCATTACTGTGCTAGTAACTAATTCCCACATCTGTGTCTCAGAGTCTGATCTGAGCCCTCTCTCTGTCCACTCCTGTAGAATCTCCATCATTTAAAGCTTAGCTCTTATTTGGTCCCAAAGGCCACCTCTCCAACGGGTGTCACTTATAGTGGGCAGCCTTGAGCACACCTGCCTCCACCCCAGATCTGCTCTTTACAGTCTGAAAGACCTTGGGCAAGCTCTATTTTACTTAACTGCAAATGGGCTTAAGAAGATGCTCACTACTGACCTCACAGGGTGGTTGCCAGGATACTCTGTGAGGAGCAACCTTTTAGCTCAGTGCTTCCTCTCAGACGAGCTATTAAAGTGCTGGATAAATGTTAGCTAGATTACAATCATTGTTCTCATTATATCACCATTTTCTCACCTGGTTCCAGTGGGCTGGAGGGTGCAGTGGAGAAAGCACCAGACACCCTCAGAGCCCTGCCTCAGACATTTAACAGTCACTTCACCTCTCTTTGCCCCGCTTGCTTCATCTGCAAAGTGGGGGTAGTATTAGTATGAGGTATTGCCCACCTACTTCAATCAGATTGTTGGGAAGATAGGATGAGATAAAGTACGTATGGCAGCACTCTGCCAGCCCCAAAGCCTTTATGAATAGTAACTGTTCTTATTCCTGAAGGGCAGTTTCTGCCCGTAGTAGGTGCTTAACGCAGGTCCCCTTACTCATGCAGTGGAAGGTGCCACGCTTTAGACAGGACCCTGATGAGGAGAGGGCTGCCAGAGGAAAATCGCTGGGTGGGGAATGGGGCTGTGGGGAGACAGTACAAGTCTAGTTTAGAGAAAAGAAGACCGGGGTGCAGCTGGAGACCAGTCATAACCACATGTTAAAACACCTTCTTGGCTTCCTAGGGGAGAAGTTGTTCTTTTTGACAGCAGCAGCAAGGTGGCTTAGTGGATAGAGTACAGGAGTTAGGAAGATCTGGCTTCAAATGTGAGCTGACATTCCCTAGCTGTGTCAGCCTGTGTCACTTGCTTGCCTCAGTTCCCTCATCTGTAAAATGCGCTGGAGAACTCCTCCAGTATCTCTGCCAAGGAAACCCCAGAGGGTGCCAAAGGGAGTTGAACAAGTGAACAACGACAGATCCCATGTAGACTCTGGTCCTTCCTCTCACTTCCATGGGAGCTCTTCAGGCTGAGGCTGACTGTCTGGGGAGCTCCTCACATCTGGTTGGGATGGAGCATGACATGTTGCTTCTCCCTGTCAGGAAGCTCCTGGAGCCTGCTGCAGAAAAACCAGGGTATTTTCCATCACTTCATCATTCAAGAGTGTCTTCCCTTCCTATGAAGGGAAGTGGCTGCATGGGGCTCGATGCCTTTATAGTTTTCTCCCCAGACATGGCATGATGGGTACTCAGACCCCCAGAGACTGTCCCTCCTGGAGAAGTCTTCAAGGAGACATAGAAAGGGGTTATGTCTGCATTGGCCTGTGGGCTTTGAAGTCTACTCGGTAGGGGGTGAAAGCTAATCAGATACCTCACATGACTTTAGAAAAAGTCTCTCTTTAATTAGTTATGAAGCAAGCCAAGGGGGATACACTGAGTTTGTCTTTGATGCACACCATGAGCCCGATGTCTTAGAGCAGCAGCAGCTTAGGGGAAATGGTTGGTGACAAGGTGTACATATTCTTGGAACACTCATAGCCTGTGGCTGCAGGTCCCCAGTGCCCCCAGTGCCCCCCAGGGACAGCTTTCCTGCTCTCTCCTCCAATCTTATTCTTTTCTTTGCAGGGGGAAATGAGAAAGGAGACTGTTTGAGGAGCTGATATATGTTTCCTGCAAATGATTTATTTCTCAAACTCTCTATGGATGTTGGGAGAAATGGAGTCACAACCAAAATCAGAACTGGATCTTCCTGTTTCTCTCATCCTCAGCCCTCACGCCTTGTGGCTGGTGGGTCGAGGAAACTGGAGGGGTCTTAGCCTCCAATAAACATCCTTGAGAAAGTCCCTTAAGCTCACTCAGACTGACAACCAACAGATTTATTTATTCTTCTGGCTCAGGCATTTCCCATGGCATTAGAAAAGTTTCTCTTTAACTCTGGTGCCAGGAGTTGATGAAAAACAGAATGTTTTCAACTGGAAATCTTCAGGGTTCTTTCTTTTTCTTCTTCTTCCTCTTCTTCTTCTTCTTCTTCTTCTTCTTCTTCTTCTTCTTCTTCTTCCTTCTTCTTCTTCTTCTTCTTTCTCTCCTCCCTCTCCTCCTTACTCTCCTCCCCCTCTTCCCTCTCCTCCCCCTCCTCTCTTTCCTCCCCCTCCTCCTTCCCTCTTCTCCTCCTCCTCCTCCTTCTTCTTCCTCTTCTTCTTTCTTCTTTCTTCTTCCTCCTCTTCCTTTTCCTTCTCCTTCTCCTCTCACTCCTCCTCCTCTTCTTGCTCCTCCTCTTCTCCTCCCCCTTCTCCTTCTCCCCAGCTTTTGGGCTTACAGATTCCCTGCCTTTAGAAGTTCCCAGCCCCAGTTTCCTCATTTGTAGCAGCTGGGACATAGCACAGAAACTCCCCACCTTAGGGTTTGTAATATGATGGAAAGAGGCAGTAAAAGGGCTTGTGAGCCATGTTGGAACATTCTGGTGCTCATGATATTATTAATGATTTGGGGAAGCTGATGCTGACAATACATTTCAGTGAGGAGGAGGAGGAAGCAATATTGTCAATAGTGATGATGGTGATGGTGGGGATAGGATTAGGATCAGTAATGCTGATGGTGTGAATGGGTAAGGAGACAATGATGGCAACAATGATGACATGGTGATAGTCATGATATGGAGTAAGTGAGAGAGGAAGAGAATGGTAGATTGATGGTGGGGATAGTGCCGATGATGCTAGAGAGGTCAGTGATGATAGTGCTCATTGAGGTCATTGCTCTCTTTAAGTCATGAGTAAGAGAATAGTTTGAAGTGAATGGGGGATTTATACCAGAAGAGAAGTCATCAGTGGCTCTGATGATAATTGTCTTTAAAGAGTGGAAAAGATGCTTTGTTGAAGAGAGTGGGGGTTTCTTCTGGGGGTTTCTTCTGCTTGTCTCTAAAGGCAGACATAGGAGCAAAGCAGATGGGAAAATTTAGGCTTGATGTTCATTTACAAGGCTTCCTTACCATCATTTCCAAGGTTTGGAAGGAACACTGGTCTTTAATCTTTTCTTTTAAATTCTCTTTCCTGCCCCATCTTCGAGTAGGGCTATCCTTAACCCACTTCACTTAGAGGAGAACTTCTGGCTCCATGTGGCCCTGCCTAAGGGTCCTTCCTAAATTGCTAACTCCATCCTTCTTAAATTGCTAATCCCAATCTATGAAGTAGTGATTCTTGCCAATGGGTTCTGTGTGCCTCAGCCTTCCTCCATGGCTTAAATCCATTTCTTCTTTTGATAATGGAACTACAAAATAAGAAGAGTCCTTGGAAATTATCCAATCCAATCTGCCCCTGAGGATGGAACCCCTTATATTACATGAGGGGCCATCAGTCTTGAAAATGTCTTAGCTTTGGAAAGCTCTCCACTTGCCAATCTCTCAATTTCCCTGTCAGGTCACTCTATTTTCATGAAGCTCAAATTATTAACAGCTCTTCAGGCAATCATCATCATCACATTTGTATAATGTTTTAAGGTTGCAAAACTTCACCTCATTTGATCCTCACAATAACCCTGTAAAGAAGGGATTATTGAGATCCCTATTTTACAGATGAGGAAGCTGAAACAGAGGGAGGAGAAGTGATTGGCTGGAAGTGACTCAGTTAAGAAGGGTTGCAGGTATGGTTTGGACTCAAAGGACCAGAGCTCTGTCCACACTGACACTTTGTTTCCTGTGGAGCCAATACAGCACTAATTGGTTCTCTTGTAGACACGACCCCAAGTTATCCCAGGGATCAGGAATACAGGCCTAGTCAATTCATTCATATCTGATTCTTTGTGAGCCCATTTGGGGTTTTCTTGACAAAGATAAGGGAGTGCTTTGTCATTTCCTCCTTCAGTCCATTTTACAGATGAGCAACTGAGGCAATTAGGATAAAGTGACTCATCCAGAGTCACACGGTAAGTGTCTGAGGCTAGATTTGAATTCATGAAAATGAGTTTTTCTGATCCAAGTCCACTGCTTTGGTGTAGGAAGTACTAAAAATGCATGTTGACTGAATGATTGATGACTGATTGATTGATTATCAGAGCCCTAGTTGTTGGGAAAAGCTTTGAGGAGGAGCCTGGTGATGGATTATAGGTCTCTCCACCGAGCAAATTCAAAGGAGCTCTTCCCTAGACTGGTCACAGATTGATGCATGGGGACAGGACACATCCCTGGAAGCCCAACTTCACAGTTGTGTAGAGACTATAATGCACATGTGGGGAGAGAGTCCCCCCTGATAAAGTCAGATCAGATCTCAGTTGGACTCTCTCCTTATTCTCCCCATTACTCCTCCTCCACCCTCTGGGGAACCAGATAAAACTCCTGGTAAAAGAAGCTGCCGTGCTCCTCTATGCTTTCTTTACTCTGGGCTAAATATCCAGTGGATCCTCCTAAGCCAGGGTCTTGGATCCTATCATTATTCTGGTCCCATTCACTAGAGATGCTTCGCTTTGTGATTTGTGATGACATGGCTAGAATTGTACCCAGGGTTCCAGTTAAGGTCTGGATTGGAGAGGGCATGGGGGAGGGTATGGCAGGTCTCTCCCACTCTCTCTCATGGACCCTGCAATTTCATTGAGATCCATCTGAGCTTTGGGACCTTGAGGTCCCTCGGGGACCATGACTGCCTTTATTCTCCTCAAGTTTCCAAGGAAACACAAGGGGGAATTTATATGGGGTCACAGCAAAAGGCATGGGCTGTACTAGCATCCTCAAATTCTTAAGGGACCATCTTTGCGTCTACAAGTAGCATTGTGCATTTTTCTACCATAAATAGATTTGTGCACAAAATATCTGTTTGTTAGTCAATTACTAAACATCTATTAAGTATGCTCAGAAATCTAGTTTGGCAAATAGCAAACAGTTCAATTCTTTTTTGCATCACGACTATTTAAGGAAGTCCTATGAGATGCATGGTGAAGAAGGAGGAGGTATTTGGGGGTCTTAGGAACAAATCTGGAAGAAGGTCTTCCTACAAGAAAGGCAAGTCTTGGTTGGTCCCAGAAGAGATTTGCCAGTAAAGTTCAGTAACCTCCTTTCAGCTAGTGTGGAAGAAAAAATGGCAGCCAGAAGCAAACAGCGTCTGGAGGTGGAGCCAGAGGGAAGCTGAGAGGCCATGATACAAAGCTTGGAAACTTTGAGGATTTACCCAGTCATTGTTGGGGCAGGATCTGAGTCTGGGTCCTGTGACTCATCAGGGCTCTTTCTGTTTTGTCTTTTCTAGAGAAGGCTGGAGCTAGTCCAGCATGTGTACCAGGTGTGTCAAACTCAGAAAGACCAAGGATTCTCCTTATGGGTCATATAGTGACTTAGTTCTAAAATGCAATATTGTCTATATTTTCTTGGGCCACATGTTGTGGGCTCATGTCTGGCACCTTTGGTGTACACAACTCACAGCTGTGTGTAACTTGAATGGCTAGGATGCTGGGCTGGGGGGACAGAGACCCCATTCTTCCTCTTGTGATCCCTTCTAACGAAGAAAGCCATGGCAAAGGTCCATCAGCCAGGCTAGTAGTTGTGCACATGTACCCAGTCTGGGTTCCAAGAAAGGTCATTTCCAAGCTGATTTCAAACCCTTCATTACATGGGCAGCACGTGCACCACTATTCAAAGCCATGGTGTCCTGGAAGGGCAGACATTATTCCAGGAGATTGATTCCTTATTGGGTCCAGCTCCACAGATGAAGTTGCTGTCACTATCAGAACCAAAAGGATGGACATATGTTCTCTTCCCAAGCTTGGCTGAGATTAGACCCCAGGATATTCCTGCTTATGGCTCTAGGGAGGAGGAGACATGGTACATCCCCCTGAAGGGAAGTCATCATGAAAGGTCAGTCTTTTATCCTGTGCCCTTTAGATAAAGAAAGATCACTTGGTGAGGAGGTTAATATCCTCAGTAAATGTGACAGAGAGCTCCTGCTCGCCTTCCCACTGATCTCATGATGGAGCCTGCCTGTCTAGCTGAGGGGATACACCCCATTGCTTTGGTTCCTGACAGGTTACTGGTCCCTGATGTCATCCCAGCAGTGGAAGCCTTGTTCTGGGAAGAATGGGAAAGTCCAGTTCTCTTGGAGCTACTGAAAATTATCTTGGTTTCTGAGGGGGCCTCTTCAGGTCTCTCATGAGCTTAGCTGTCCCCCTCTCACCCACCCCATTTCATGAATATGAGACAAAGTTCCAACACCTCAATGGCAGGGCACTGTTTGCTCTGCTCCCCATTTCTCTCGAGAGATACAGAGAGTGAAGAAGAGAGTGAGAGATGAGGAAGTAGAGACATCTGTTGTAGATGCCCTTTAGCTATCAAAGGGCAGAAAAGAAACAAGATGTTAGCTAATAGGGATGGAAGAATCAAGTAAGGGATTTATGAGATTGGGGGAGAGAAGGACATGTCTGTAAGTATTAGGGAAGGGACAAATAGCCAAGGTGAGACAGGAGATAAATTAATGAGGATAAATTAATGAGTGGGTGTGAGTGGGTGTGGGGGGAGATAGATAGGATGAAATGGGATCACTTGGGCAGGTAGAGGGATTAGGAGTAAGGCCACATCTTAATGGGAGACAGGGTGAAGGAAGAGATAATGGCAGAGTATGAGTGATACAAGCTGAGCAGGGAGAAGAAAGAACTCGAAAATGGCTTCAATTTTTTCAGTGAAATATGAGGTAAGATATTCAGCTGAGAGGATGGGGGAGGGGTGCCATGAGAGGTTTGAGGAAAGATGGAAAGGTTTAGAAGAGGCAGAGAAGCACCAAAAAAAAAAAAAAAAACAGAGAGAGACACTGGGAAGAGAAGAGAGTGTGTGAAAGTGACAGACAGAAATAGAGACAGAACAGGAGTGTGTGTGTGCATGTATGTGTGTGTGTGTGTGAATGTAATATGAAAAAGAGACAAAGATAGAGACAGAAGAATAGCATGTGTGAGTGTGTGTGTGTGTGTGTGTGTGTGTGTGTGTGTGTGTGTGTAGGTGTAGATGTGAGAGAGAGAAGAAAAGCATGTGTGCATGCTCCTGTGTGTGTGAGTGTGAAAGAGACAGGCAGACAGACACAAAGACAGACAGTGGAAAAGCACATGTGTGTGTGTGCATGCATTGTGTGTCTATGTGAGAGAGAGAGAAAGAGACAGACAGGCAGACAGACAAACAGAGAGAGAGAGAGAGGCAGGCAGTTACATGGAGACAAAGACAGAAAGAAAAGTGAGAAATAAGCAGAAAGTGGGGCAAGAAAGAAACACCGAGAAAAACAGAGAAAAGAGGAGGAGAGGAAGTGAGACAGAGGGGTCAGGGCGAGAGACAGAAGGAGAGAATCAGAGTCTCTCTCTCTCTCACACACACAGAAAGAGAGAGAGAGAGAGAGAGAGAGAGAGAGAGAGAGAGAGAGAGAGAGAGAGAGAGAAAGAAAGAAAGCTACAGAGAGAAACATAGACAAAGATAAGGAGACATAGACATGGAGAAATAAAAGAGAGAAATGGAAGCAGAAACAGGAGACTTGTACCCCAAAAGGACCTCAGCCTGATAGATATAACACTGCATGGCCTGCAATTAAATACTCGTGGAGTCTCTATTTCTCTGCTGCTACTTGGCAATTCCCAGGGCTGGTTTCCTGCTGTGACTGCCACAGAATGGGGCTCAGATAGAGCCCAGAGGAAGGGGAAAGAGCCTCCAGTCAAGATCCTTTTAGCTGAGGATTTCTTCACCTTGTTTGTCTGGGACCCCCTTGGGAAGTCCATTTGAAGAAGTGTGTGTAGCCCTCCTCTAAATATTGTTGTTTGTTCTTCATTCTCAAAGAGAACCATGACATCAGGGGCAGGGATGCCGGTACATGCAAGTGAGTTGGATTTGAGTGAGGGAGGGCTAGATAAAGTCATCTGCCTCATTTTCCCCTTTACAGCCATTTGGATCCAGTGACTAGATACAGATCAGGACTACTACTGGAGATGGCCCACGATGCAGTGGGAGACCTTGAACTCCTTAAACTAAGGTCTTCCACAGGTCTGTTTGACCGAGGTCACATCCATTCAGTGATTAAAGTCAGGTAACAATTGAAGAGCTTTAAAAAATGAAAGAAATCTCAGTTTCAGTTAAAGCTGGACTTCTTCCTGGCCAAACTCACAGACACCCCCAAATCCATCCCCAGACCACCCAGAGTCTATGGACCCCAGATTAAGTCCCTGCTCTGGATGCCTCCAAGCATCACCCCAAACTCAGTTTGAGCAGGAGCTGTCCCTGGTACCTCCATGGCCGACCTGTCCACAACCCTCAGCATTACCCCAAGATCTCAGCTACCAGATGCATTGAGGGAAAGGGATCTGCCTTGGTTTGATTTGGTTTTCCCTTCCCATTTCTGCATCCTGGACTCCTCTCTGTGTGTTCTGCTTGAATGCTGAGATCAAGGTCCCCTTTTGTTGCCTCTGCTACTTTCTTCAAAGAAGTGTGTTCCCCTTCCACAAGAGTCCCCTGCTGTTCTGTCTATGCCAAGCAATGCTGGGGACCTGGGAAGAGGCAGACCCTGCTTCACCATCAGGATCTCATGGTCCAGCTCAAGCCTTGGAGACTGATGGGCAGAAGGGAGATGAGCATGGAGTCAGTAAGTGCCTCAGACTTTTGTAGTCATTGTGACCTTGTCCTCAGAGGCTTTGGGAGCCTTTGGGATCCAAGCCCAGCTTGCACCAGAGTACAACCTACTCTCTTGGCTGGGGCTGGGCAAGCCTGTAGGACTGCCACTATAGTCCCAGATGGGAATGATCCTGATGGCTGGCCCTTCCTGCTCTGGGCTGGACCTCGAACAACAGTCTCAAGTCCTTCTCTGCCTTCTCACAGCCACACTCAAACTTGCAGCCCAGGGGGCCACCCATACCGTCTCCCTTGGGTTAGGAGCCCCCAAGCTCAGAGACTCCTGCCAAGCCCCCAGGCAGAGGTTGGGGTGCCTTGATCCCAGCCACCTTTCCTAAGTAAGTTAAGGAGCCTTGATCCCAGTCACCTTTCCTAAGTAAGTTAAGGAGGGAAGCTGGGGAAGAACAAGTTCATTTGGTGCATTTCCAGTGAGAAGCCTCTTCCTCCTGCTCCCAGCCCTGACAGGCTTTGTTGGGTGAGAAATCATTATTCTGGAGGGGGGGGCGAGGAGAGTTGGCAAGAATCCTCCTTGTGATGGGTGCCTAACTGCATCTTAGATTACATCCCTTTCTCTTTTTTGAAAACTAGATGTCAGGTAATTGTGCTCACGTGTTGGGAGCTGAGAAGGAGCAGCCCTTCTCCTGGAGTAATTAACATTTCTTTATCAGTGGGAGTCGGCCTTGTCTTTCTCCTCCTGCTCTCGCAGCTTCGCTCCCTCCCCCTCGCGGGTCCCGCGGCCACCTTCCCCTCCCCCCAGCCCACTGGAGTGTCGTGGTGATGGAGCAGAGTCCCGGCTCCTGGAGCTGTCTCCCTAAGCCAGGGCAGAGGCACGTGCTGGGTGCGGGGGGGCCTCCAAGCGCCCCCTCCCTCCTCTTCCCCTCAGGCCCATCCCGATCCGCGTGCCCCCGAGCTGCCTCGGCCCCTGTGTTTGTGGGACCAGCAATGGCTCCCTCTGGCCCGAACGTCTCAGGGTGGTCCCGTTCCTGGCCAGGCTCCATCCTTCAGTGCTTCCCAACGGGTCCCTCAGCTGGGGGCCAATCCGATCCCGCTCCTGGTCCTCCAACACCGCGCAGTCCACGTCCGATTCCCCTCTGCTCCCCTCCTCCCCCAGGTCTCGCCTAAGGAGACGTCTCCCTGTGGGGCTCAGCATTTCAGCACCGTCTCTTTGGACAGCGCCTGCTTCCCACAGCTGCACAGACACCGGCCAGGGCACCTGTGCCCAGTCAGACCAGCATCCTGCGCTGCCAGGAGGACTCCCACCCCCTCCAAAGAGGTTCATCTGTCTTCCTTGTACAAAAGCCCTGAAAACTCCATCTTTGGCCTGGAGTGAGCGGGAAAGAGAACGAGAAAGGGAGGGAGTGGATTGCGAAGTACTGCCCTGGAATCCGCTGGCCAGAGACAGGGCTGGGCCGGAGGGACTGAGTCCAGAGATGCCAGCTGGGCAGCTCATTCACCTTGTCTCGGCCTCAGTTTCCTCCTCTATAAAATGGGGATGGTGCTACTATCTCAGGGCTGATGTGAGGATCAAAGAAGATGATAGTTGCAAAGCACTTTGGGAATTGTGAAGAGCTCCACTTATGTTGTTGGTGCTGACATCGTTCTAGCTGGCTTAAGGGGCTAAGGGTCCGGCAGGAGCCTGGAAAGATTTTGAAGGTGTTCAACATTGGGGCTGAGGGCCCAGAGGAGGAGCTAGGGGTCTGTCACTGGAACAAAAGCCAGGGAGGACAGAGAGCGGCAAGTCTGTGGGAAGTCCTAACAAGCCAGTCTGGCCCCCAGAAGCCTGTAGGAACTGAGCTTTGGATGGGTTTATCTAAAAAGGGTTGGCTGCTGAGGAGGAGGGAGTAAGCACTCCTAGACAGCCACCTGTGTGCCAGGCTCTGAGCAGAGCATTCTGGCAAATATTGCATTGGATCTTCTGAGGGGAGGCGCTGTTAAATATCCCCATTTTGCAGATGTGGAAACTGAGTTAAGCAGAGGTTGGAGGAATTGCTTAGGTGTCTGAGGCCAGATCTGGGCCTTCTACACTTCCACACCATCAGGTGCCTCGCCTCTGCCTGAATGGCACTCATCCACACCTGTTAGCACTCCCCACCCCACCCCCACAGCTCCCCAGCCCGGAGGCAGGCTCAATCTTCATCACCAAGAATGCTGGGATTCCCATCCCCCTATTTCTTTCCTCATCCCACTTCTTCCCAAATGATGCTTTCCATCTCCAGGCCTTAGGTCACTGACACAAACTGAGGCCTGGGGGAGACTTCAAAAGGTCAGTCCTGCAGAACCATCCCCAGTCATCCTGACCTGTGTCTTACTACTGGACTCAGGAAGAGGAGGAGGAGGAGGATGAGGAGGAGGAGGAGGAAGAGGAGAAGGAGGAGGAGGAGGAGGAGGAAGAGGAGAAGGAGGAGGAGGAGGAGGAGGTCGGTGATTTTGCCGAACTCTGCTTGTTCCTATTCACTTGCAAGTCAAGTTGCCCCCATCCTGTTGGCAGGGTGAGAAGGAAGGACAAACAGCAATAACTTTGCATGCTTCTTGGCATGTGTACAGGTGGCGCCTAATGTGTGCTTTCCCCCACTCATTTGTACTATGGCATCCATCTCTTCCAATCCCCAGTGATCTTAAAGCCACCATTTCTTCCATGACCTCTCTCCTCTTCCTTTCTTCACAGCCCTCTGGTTAAGCAGTTCAGAGGCAGAGAGTCCAGCATCTTCTGGCTGCTCTCCCCCTGCCTCATTGATTCAAATTTCACTGTCTGCATTTACACTGACTTACTCCCATTTATTCTGCCCCACCTGTGTACAGTCCCTGGACTAGGCACTGGCAACACAGATGCAACGAAGCCCAGAAGCCCTCCTCAGATGGACTTGGAGTTGCAATCTTTTTAATGCGTGCTTCAATCTAAATGCACATGCGTCCTCTCCTCCCTGGGAGGGAAGCTCCTGGGGCAGGAGCAGTGTCCCCAGCATCTAGCACGCTGGCTGGAACACAGTAGGCAATTACTAAATGCTTGTTGATTCTTGATCTCTGCTCCTAAGAGACAGAAGCCCAAGAAAGCTTAAGAAGCTTCATTTTCTTACCATTCCAAAATGAGACATTTCTTGGGCATCTGGGAATTGTGTGAAGACAAATGTGTGCTGAGAAGAGCCAAGGGAGGCTGCCAGCCTGGGGGTGACAGGTGCCTTGGCCCTTGTTGGGCAGTGACACAAGGGGGGGAGATGGCTTGCACCATTTGTACAATGCTGATCTCCCCCAGCCCCTTCTCACTTCAGTGTGTGTCAGAGTCTCCTGAGTTTTGGGGACTTCACGTGGCTCAGGACCCTTATGTGCGGAAGGGACAAGGGGTTCCCTGGGAGCCCTGTACCATCCTTGCCAATGTAGTCCAACCGAGTCCAGAAAGCATTCATTGTGTGCCTTCTATACACTAGGCACCAGAAAATACCACAGTAAAAGGTAAATACTTCACACATGGGGGAAGTGACTTGTGCTCGTACTTATCTCGTGTATGTGTGTGTGTGTGTGTGTGTGTGTGTGTGAGTGTGAGTGTGTGTCTCTGTGTGTGTGGATACCACCAGGGAGAAACAGATAGATGCAGGCTCCATAATTAGATGAAAAAGACAGACAGGACTGTCACCCCCTGGGGATGGGGGGCACAAGCCGAGGAAAAGTTCCCTGAAAGCAGTTAGGGGTTCTCTCCTACAGAAGGAAAGAGCAGACCAGATGGGAGGCCCAGCTGCTACAAAGGTATGGAGGTAGGCAGGAGAGATGGCGAGAACGGCGGGTGGGCTGGACTACAGAGGCGAGCAGGGCCACAGTGACTGGCGGTTTCTCGCCTCGCTATCCCTTGTGGCTCAGAGTGCCCAAGCAGCATTATTTCTGCCTGACTTTGGTGGGCTTGAATCCTGAACTCTGACTACAACTCTGGGGTCTGAAGTGGGATTGGAACCCGGGCCTTTAGCCTCTGAAGCTTCTTTCCAGCATAGTGTTTCCCATTGGGGATTTCTGAGAGGCAAGATTGAAGGTCAGGAGAAAGACTGGGGCAGGATGAATAGACCTGAAAACCCTCACCATAGAAAGGTGCTCAAATCCATGGGATTCTGAGATCGCCGGATGAACTCATGTAGAGAAGAGAAGATGGTCCAAGAGGGACACCTATGGCTTGAGGGTGGGGTCTGGAGAAGGATCCAGCCAGAGACAAAGAAGGTGCCATCAGGAGGAGAGCCAGGAGGGGAATCACAAAGAGCTACTAAGAAGAAAGTGGCAGGCAGAGGCTCCCACCCCACTCCCCCAAACAAGCATTTCCCTTGTCTCTGGGGAAACAGGAACATGCACTTATTAAGCATCTACTGTGTGCCAGGCTTTGTGCTATACTCTTCCAATTATTTCATTGGATCCCCCCAACAATCATGGGAAGTAGATACTGTTATTGTTCTCATTTCATCCACAATAAAACCGACAATTCTCCCTGCTGTAAGCAGCTGAGGCTGTATTTGAACTCAAGTCTTCACAACCCCATCTCTGACACTCTATTGACTGCACGACCCGCCGTCTCTGCTTTTTGTGTTGTGTCTCTGGGCCAAACACTCCACCTACATCAACTCATTTGGCTGACAGCCCCGGGCACCAGGGAGAGAAAGGATTATTCCTATTTTCCAGATAGGGAAACTCCAGCTCAAAGGATCCCCTGATTTGACAGCAAAGTAAACTGAGGCCCAAGTTTGCTCAGGAGTAAAAAGAAAGGGTGGGGTTTGAACCTTGGTCCTGTGACCCACTGTCGGGGCTCTTTGTCTGCACAGCCTGGTCCTGGATGCCAGGAAATGAAGATGCATCGGTCATGGGGGAGCATCTCCCATCCCCCACATTCACCCCCAGCTTTCATGTACTGCTCTACACACACGCAAACTGCTTAGCGTGCTTTATCCCCTGTTGTCCATTAATAATACATCTAGCCTTGTTTCTAAAAACAGGAGAGAGGAGAAGAGAAAATGAGAGAGAGAGTGGGAGAGATGGAGACAGAGACAGAGACAGAAAGTGAGTGGGAGAGACAGACAGAAAGTTGAGAAAAGGAGAGTTAGACAGACAGAGAGACAGGGACACATCTGGAATGAGGGAAGGTCTTTGGAAGCAGGGGCTCATAGCTCAGAGCTCCCCCTTAATGGATCCACCCATTGACTTTCCCAATCCCTTCATGCTTAATTGAGAAATTCCCATTCAGGGAGGCAGAAAAGTGCTTACCAGATGACCCCCCCTTCCTGACATCCCGGACGCCCCAAATCCGAGGGCGATTATGCATTTCCAATGCTAAGCCCTCTCCCTGTGACATCTCCATAGAAATGGACTGAAGCACCGGGGACTGTGAATAGGAGCCACACTGTTCAAATTGGAATGTTTTATTAATCACAGTTCTTAAAAGATATTGAGCCTGGGAGGAGGGAGAGCCAGCTATCAATAATACATGTGCCCGAAATGGCCCTGAGACGGAGCTGTCCCTTTATAAATATTACAGAGTGCACACACAGCCCCACAGGTAACAACAGCACTCAACACCGCGAGGAGGAGCGCGCGTGAGCTGCCCCCTTGTCATTAGGATGGAAGCCTGGGATCTGGGCTGCTCAGTCTCTTCTGGCACCCCCCCAGGTCTGGGGACCAGTGTCACATGATCCCCCCCCCCCAAGTGATGGATGTTTATCCTCCGACACAGAAATAAATAACCGGACTGGGACGCTGGATCCTCGATCAAAATCAGAGACTGCTGGAGCTCAGCAGGGGCAGCAGAGGGGTGCAGTGGAAGGCACCCCTGGCTTGGGGTCAGAGGGCATCTTTCCAAACCCTCATTCTGCATTTACTAGCTGTGTCACCTTGGTCAAGCCACCTCATCTGTATGGGACTCGGTTTCCTCATCTGTAAAATGAGAGGGGCCTGGGTAACCCCTACAGCTCTTTTCTGCCTAAAGCTAGGCAGATTGACATCTTGTGGTGCTGCTGGAGTCGGGGCCCTGTACCAGCCTGCCTCCTTCCCGGAGGTGGGCACTTAATTTCGAGCCACCCTGCTCTGAGCTCCCATACTGGCATTTGTGCCTCTGCCCCATGACCTGTGACATAGTCACTGCCCCTCTTCTGTTGTATTTCTGGGGGCATGGGTAAGTTGCTGATGTAATCTTTGGGACATCTGATGCCCAGGAGCCTCTGGGAGCAGTAAATGCTCTGCCCTCCTTCCCTGCCAGGCTCTGCTGCAAAGGATGTAGAAAAGACCCAACCACCATCCTTGTTTCCTAAGTGCTCAGGATGTCATGGCAGCCAGGGGCTCGAGAGCACATGGGAAGGCTTCCCAAAGGCATGGGAGTGTAAGAGCACCTGGAGGCCGGTGCATGTGGCCCTCCACCCCAGACCTGTCTTGCCTGCCTTCTCCTTCAGCTCCTCTTGGCCAGAACCCTCAAGATGACTCCTATTTATGCTGCATTTTTTCATCACACCCCAGTCAGGCAGCTGTTTTCTGCCAGAGATAAAGGGAAACTGAGGCTCCAAGGTAGACTTGGCATCTGCACTCAGGACCTGTGGCTCTGGGGCATAGCCTTGCATCTCATCCATGTCTGTGGATCCCAGCTAGGTCCAGAATCCCTGAGGACGAGGGCCTCTGCCCATTCCCTTTACTGGTGGGGGGCAGGGGCTGGCAGAGGACCTGAGGGGGAGTCTGGTTGTTGCCATGGTTTCTCTGGAATCAGGGAGTCCTTCCCTCTAGAAGGGACCACCTTGCAGCTTTCCAAGCCTGCTCCCTGAAGGGCCTTCAGAGCATGGCCTGGTCTTACGGGGTGTGAGGGATCCCGGCAGTTGCTTGTAACATTTAGAGGCACTTTTGTTACGTCATGGAATATTATTGCTCTGTAAGAAACGAGCAGCAGGACGATTTCAGAGAGGCCTGGAGAGACTTGCAGGAACTGATGCTGAGGGAAACGAGCAGAACCAGGAGATCATTATACACGGCAACAACAAGACTATATGATGATCAATTGTGATGGACATGGTTCTTCTCAACAGTGAGATGGTCCAAGGCAATTCCAGTGGGGACAACATAGCCTTCTCACTTTTTGGTGTCATTGGCTGGCTTTTTGGTTTCTTTCTCATTTTGTCCCTTTTTGATCTGATTTTTCTTGTGTACCAGGATAATTGTGGGAATATGTCTCGAAGAATCGCACATATTAACATATGTGGGATTACTTGCTGTCTAGGGGAGAGGGGAAGAGAGGGAGAAAAAATGTGTAACAAGTTTTACAGGAGTGAATGTTGAAAACTGTCTATGCGCGTGTTTTGAAAATAAAAAGCTTTTAAAAATTAAAAAAAATGAATAGTGGGGGGGTCTGTGAGACATAATCCTTTGGGTAAATGCCTCTGAGAAGAACCCTGGAAAGAAAAAGCAGGGACACTTTGGGCCCTTTTTGCCTACTTTCAATTTGCTTCCCAGAATGGTTGGACTGGGTCCCACCCCCCCAAAGAGGACACTGGTGAGTCTGACTTGCCACATTGCATGTCCCGAAGCTTTCTTATTTTCACTGATTTGGGGGGAGTGAAGTGAATCTCAGACTTGTTTTGTGTGGTATTTCCCATTTCTTGGTGATTTCTAGCTGAGTTCCATGTGGTAGCTGATAGTTTGCAGTTCTCTTGGGGACGGTTTGTTCACATCCAAACTGGATGCTCATTGAGCCCCTTCCAACTCTCAAATTGGGGATTGTGTGCTAGCCACTGACCACTTCTCCTTAGCCAGGTGGCTCTGGGTCTGCGCTGTGGGACGGTGAGTGACAATCTGGCCTCAGATTGGGAGACTGAGCAAGGGGCTCTGCCTGCCTCCCAAGAGGACTTAGCGCACGGCCGCAGTTCCTGGATGCTTCTTCCCTCCCCTTCCCTTCTAGATACTGACACCCCTCAGCTGTCAGAGTCCTCATGGAGACACTGGATGCAAAGGTTTCGTCCTCCTGTTTGAAAGCTCCCCTTCTCACACTAATTATATTGATTTGGAAGCTGACTTTAGGGGCAGGTTAGGAGGTCTCAAATTCACACAAGAGGTCAAAGCAGTAGTGAGCACCCAGCTCTTATTCTTCCCTCCCTCCCTCCCTCCTTCCCTCCCTTCCTTCCTTCCTTCCATTTGTCCTTCCTTCCTTCCTTCCTTCCTTCCTTCCTTCCTTCCTTCCTTCC